>JAJOOR010008497.1:0-48852 GCA_036250505.1 Solanum acaule | reverse complement strand
TTTCCTAAGTTTACGTCAAAAATCGTCACCATCACACCTTTAATTGGAGTTATTCTGACTACTCTTCTTTGTGCTAGTCCGGTAAGCTTGAAAAATTTACTGACTAGTTTTAGTTGAAGGCATATTAGTGGTCTCTCTCTTTCTCTCACATATTCTACGCTAACTCAGTTTGTATATCTTTTCTCTGAAGATTGGGCAAGTCGCAGATGTGCTGAAAACTCAGGGAGCACAGTTACTTCTCCCTGTGGCGGCCTTGCATGCTGCAGCATTTTTTCTGGGTTACCAGATTTCAAAATTTTCATTTGGTGAATCAACATCCAGAACTATTTCGATAGAATGTGGAATGCAGGTAGTTATCTTTTTGTACTTCTCAGCATACCAATGAACTAATCTCTGTAGCCATTCTAATACCTGTCTTGTCTTTTATTCTCCTTGGTTTCATCTAAGCCGTACTATCTTCATTTCCTCTAGTTGAGCTCCATACATCACCATATTAAGAAGAATTATCTGATGGGTGCCTGATAGAGTGATAGTAAAAAGTATAAATCATGAAAAACGCTATTTAGTATATGTTTTTAGAGGTGGAAAATTCGCTTTTTCTATCCTATTCAATGATGTGAAATGCGCTCGCCTTGTCGCCCTTGGCGAGAGGCGAGGCCTTGTCACCCATTACTGGTGATGCAAGGCGAGGCAATCTTGCAAAGGCAAGGAAAGGCGAGTGGCGACGCAGCGATAAAAGGCGACAAAGGCATCACACCTTTTGTTATTTCTGATAAAACTGACATCAAATTAAATTAAAAGGAAATATTAGGGACTTCTCTTCTTCAAAGTTCAGACTTCAGCACAAACCATGACTCTCTTCTTCTTCTTTTTCGCGGCTCTTAACAGTAGGCAGTGGACTGTGCACAGTTTCTCATTCCTTTGATTTTTATCCTCTTATTTGTATTTTCTTCTTCTTTCAATTTAGTAACTACTATGGACTTTTAGTTTTTGAATTGAAATATTTGCTAATATGTTGTTGCTATTGTTATTTTTGTTATTTATATATGCAATTAAATATTTTAAGTTTTTAGTATTAATTGGTGCCTGACTTATTAAAAGCATGTGCTTCACCCCTTTTCACCTTTTGCCTACAAAACACTGATCCTATTGAAGTATCATTAACTTGTGATAGTTAGCATTATAAGATTCTACTGTTAATTCTTAGGAACCAACATTCCTTCCCAAAGTAGGGAATGGGAAAAGGACACTTGAATGAACTCTTTGTTTAGAATGCTTATCATCTTTTGTGGGTTGTTATTTTTGGCGAGAATATTGTTCCCTAAATTAATAATTATGCATAATAATTTGTGATATCAGCAATAAAAGGGGGGCATCATCTTTTTGCCAGGTCATCCAATCGTTTTACTATTGCATTTAACAGAAAGTGTTTTGATGAAGTCTAGATAATGCAAACTATGGGGAAACTATGTAACTCTTGTCTTTTGTGTGCACAGAGTTCGGCACTCGGATTTCTACTTGCCCAAAAGCATTTCACTAACCCTCTTGTTGCTGTACCGTCTGCTGTTAGTGTTGTCTGCATGGCAGTAAGACTCTGTACCCTTACTTTTTTCATATACATGTTCATATGCAAAAACTCTTGTCTATTATACTCCAAACATAGTTCTTTTCATGTTCTCTCATCGTTACCATGTTTCACAGCTTGGCGGAAGTGCTCTAGCTGTGTACTGGAGGAATCAACCAATTCCTGTTGATGACAAGGATGATTTTAAGGAGTAATTTCCGCTGCTGCTGCTTCTTTACATGTCGTTAGTTTGTGAGATGGAAGTTAAAAGATCCAGTCATGCAAATGCATGGTTGGTAGTTGTTTGCATTTCTTGGCTGCCTCTGTAATGAAACCTAAAATTTGGACCTTAGTTTCAATTTAATTTGTTAGAAACATTAGCACAGAAGAGCCTTTCAAAATGTTTTAGATAAATTGGTATTGAGCGAACTGCCCATGGCATTGTAAGCCAGTTTTAGTGCTTGTATGGCTTATTCCAAAGTAAGGTTGATAAAATGGGTCAAATTTATGGTTTATTCGCTTGATTACCTCATTTTTAAATGGGTTGGTTATCCAATTATTTAAAAGAGGATCAAATATTGAACAACTCATATAATCCATCATAAAATAGGGTGGAAACTAAGCAAATACCCCATAAATGTAAATTAATTGCAAACATATAACTAATGATAGAGAATAGAGAGGTCATAGTCCTTCAAAAGCTCAATCCATCGACGCTGCCTTGAATTAAGGTCCTTTTTGGCTCATAATGTACTGAAGACTCACGTGATCAGTGTAGATCTCGCAACAAACTCCATATAGGTAGTGCCTTCGGATCTTAAGCCCAAAAACTACCGCTGCCAGCTCCAAGTCATGAGTGGGGTAGTTGCACTCATGCAACTTAAGCTGCCTCGACGCATAAGCAATAACTCGGCCCCGTTGCATCAAAACACAACCCAGGCCAACGTCAGATGTATCGCAATATAAAGTGAAGCCATCGCTCTCAACTAGAAGAGTCAATATGAAAGCGGTGGTCAGCAACTCCTTGAGCTTCTGAAAGCTCAACTCACACTCTTTAGACCACTTAAAAGGAATATCGAGATGAGTCAACTAGGTCATAGGTGCTGCAATAGTGGAGAAGCCCTCCACAAATGGTCTGTAGTAGCCCGCTAATCCAATAAAGCTCCGTATCTCAGTCACTAAAGTGGGCCTAGCCCAATCACGAATATTCTCAATCTTCGTCGGATCTACCACGATGCCATTTTTGAATACGACGTGCCCCAAGAATACTATAGGCTCAAGCCAAAACTCACACTTTGAGAACTTGGCATAAAGTCGTTGATCTCTCAAAGTCTGGAGCACAATCCTCAAATGTTGCTCATGATTCTTGCTCCGCGAGTATACAAGGATATCATCTATAGACACTATGATGAACGAATTAAGATACAGCCTGAACATCTGTGTCATCAAGTCTATGAAGGTGGTAGGGGCATTAGTCAACCCAAAAGACATCAGTAGGAACTCGTAGTGGCCATATTGAGTCCTAAATGTGGTCTTAGGGATGTCCACTGCCCTAATCCTTAGCTGATGGTAACTAGATCTCATATGAATCTTCGAAAATACTACGGCACCCTGAAGTTGGTCAAACATATTATCAATCCTAGGCATGGGGTAATGGTTCTTCACCATCACCTTATTCAGTTGCCTATAATCAATACACATGCGCATCGTATAGTCCTTCTTCACAAAGAGGACGGGAGCACCCCAAGGCGATACACTTAAACCTGATGAATCCCTTACCCAAGAGATCATGAAGCTGAACACCGATCTCCTTGAGCTCTGCAGGAGCCATATGATGAGGCAGAATAGAAATAGGTCGACTACCCGGCTCAAGTTCTATAGGGAAATCAATATCACGCTCTGAGGGTAGGCTAGGTAGGTCGGTAGGAAACACATCTACAAAGTTACGGACAACTGGAACTGGCTCAACTAGAGAGACGTCCCTACTCACATCACACACATATGCCAAATAAGATAAACACCACTAGTTACTAGCCTCCAAGCCCAAATAAAAGAGATAACTCCAACCGGCGTGCTACAATGAGAGCCCCGCCACACCACGAGGGGATTACTAGGCATGGCTAAGGTAAAGATCTTAGAGAAACAATCTAAGACCGCATGGTAGGAGGATAACCATTCCATGCCAAGAATCATATCGAAGTCAAGCATATCAAGAAAAATAAGGTATGCCTGGGTATCACGTCCTAGGATAGTAACCAAGCAAGATCAAACACCTAATTCACTACAAAAGACTCACCCATTAGGTCGACATACACAATGGCGCTGCCATACAAAAAGCATAATAAACAGACACATACTAAAAGGTAGAACCTAGATCAAATAAAGTTGCGGCGGGTTGCTGTTTGATCACATCGTCTGATACCTCAGCCTTGCCCTTGCTATAGCTGCATAGAAGTGGCCATGTTTGCCTCTGCCCTAGCCATTTAACCTATCACCTGACATGCCTCCTAGGGGACCACTCTGAATACCATGATGACCACCACGATGGTCATGCCCCTGACCTCGACCTCAGGCTGGAGGTGTTGCTGGTGGAGCTTCTAAAGAATGAAAAGTCGCTACTGAATGAGAGCGAGTGGATAGAGATGGTGGGGCTGCCTTTGGAGTGGAAGCAATCTGCCTACGCAAAGAACAATCTCTTGCTCAATAATCCCACTCTCTAAAATCCAAAACAACCCAAAAATGATCGACTCCCAAAAGAACGGCCACCACGTCCTGAAGCACATGACTGGGACCCATGAATCTGACTAGAGCCAACCTTACTCCGGGTGTACCAGTCACCCTTTCAAGTGTGCAATGAGGCATGAACAAGCCAAATAGTTTAAAGTTTGCAATGAAGCCATGAGGGTCAATTGAAGGCTCAAAATCTTTCTCTCTCTTCGGGGATGGTGCTGCACCCCTAGCCGATAGGGGAGGTTGGCCCCTACCTCGAGTTGACGTGCAGCGCATATGAGCCATCCTTAAAAAAGAATGAAACAAGTGATATTTCAAGAAACCAACAACACAAACGCTACACAAAAGCGATACAAAGAGGGGAAATTCCTAAAACACCTTATAGCCTCCGAAAGATAGAATACATACATCTCTACACCGATCTGTAGGACTCTACTAGATATTAACTTTGTACAAGTAATACCCGCGAACTTGGGGATCTGATACCACCTTGTCACGATATGATTCCTCGACTCATTATGGTACCTACTATAACCCGCCAGTAGGTAAGTCAACATGTAACCTAGAAGACCAAGTAATGAGTATAAGGGAAGAACTAAACATAAATCAAACTAAACCACAAAACGAAATAGAAGCGGAAGCAAACCAATAAATATATATAAAGGATCACTCCCAGAACCTAGAAGTAACAAGTACAGAGTTGTCTAAAAATAAGAGTAGAAGTACCAAAAGTGGATCAAAACAAAGTTTGTCTCAAAAATCAAAAGTCTAGCTAAATAAGTACAAAAGGAAACAGGTTGATCCAGGATGCCAAATGCTCACCCTCATCTTTGAATCCCAAAAGTTGTTGATGGTAAGAACTATCACTGCTGGTAGTTGGTATTAGGACTTGCATCACGAAACAAAAGCAGAGTGCAGTATGAGTACCAAAACAAAGGTTCAGTAGGCATCAAAGACTGACTGAGCAAAAAGGTAAAGGCAATATGAAAAGATAGAATCTAGACACAAATAGAGGTCAAAGTGGATATGAAAGAGAGCACACAAGCATACCAAAATTAAATCTAAGTACAACTAAACTAAACCTAATTGAACCGCATAAGCCTAGAAGGTACACTCGTGCACAAGTTTAAATAAAACCCAAAACGACCCATATAAGCTCGATAGGTACACATAATAGCTATGTCTACTAAGAGAAGAGTACCACATATCCGAACTCAAGAAGCAAGAACTGGGCTCCCAGCCCAAGTAACAAAAAATACCCAAAATCCAATCAACTCCAAGCCCAACTAGAAAGAATAACAAATCAATCTGGGCCGTCTATCCAGCCAATCCACTGCCACCCCAGCTAGAAGAGTGACCTGTGGGCGTGTCGACTTCGAAGAGGATCTCAATATATCATGGTCATCCAGCCAACCAAGCCACTCCTAAGGGTATAAGTCGAGGGTGTGTCGACTCTAAAAAGGATCTCAAATATAACAAGACCAAGCACTGTGGAACGACATCCACTCACAAAGAATCACAAGAAGTCTCCAAGCCTGAACGCTCCAATCCCAAGTCAATTGCAAAAGCATAAAATCTCCAGTAGTGCGTCGGAACTACAAATATAAGGAGAGAGAGAATAGATGATCAATAAACTGTGACAACACCTAAATTAAGGGTAATGCTATCAAACCCAAGTCAGTTATTCAGTCTACAAGGAGTTAAGCCGTCTAAAATGACGTTGACGGAGAAACAAGGCATCAAGGCCACAAATATCATGAATCTATGGAAAGCACTAGTCTAAGCCTAAACTAAGGCCAAACATTCTCATTTATAAAATAATAACATCTTACAAGTCAACTCACAAGATAAGAATAAACACATACCCCAATTGGCATGGTACTAATCTTGAAATAATGTCGAATCAAGCCTAAAACATGGTTTCTAAGACATAAAATAAGAACAACTAGGTGTCCACCCCCAATTCATATTAATCAACATGCATTCAGACATTCAATTTCAATCTAATAGAATGGAAGTCTAAACCTACCTTTTGGCCGACTGTGCACGCTCCAAATCACAAAGTCAAAGCATTTCCCTTCCGTACGTCCTTCTAACGCTGCAACGCTATCAAAAATAGGATCACAACGTCAATACGCTCGTTTCAATACAAAAAATACATAAAACATAAACAGACCAATTTTGGAGTTAAACAGGAATTGTGGGACCCACACCAGAATTTATGGAATTGACTCAGTCAAAACGTCTTAAACAATACCCTGAACTTGTGTTCTAAAAAAGGACACAATTCGAGGCTCGAAACAGCCAAGACAAGCAACATGCATAAAAACCAAATGAACAACAAAGTGACCAAACTGTCACTCCCAAAAATCATAAATGACTTGAGGCCATTATAGGAATGCTCTAAACATAAGACATAAACACATAAATGAACTAGAGGGTCATTATATACAGGGCTTTCATGGTCTAGAACTAGACAATATGGCTCGTGCAATGTACTACACATAGTGGTTTGCAGACGTGGTACAAAAGTCCAAAAACTTAGTATTTTAGGATGTCTTCTACGAGTATGGACCTAAGGTCCGTAGAAGGAACTACGGTTTGTAGATGCCCTCATGAGCGGCCTCTACAGTTTTTAATCAGGGTCTTTTAGTATTTCCCATTTTAAATTCCTAAACTACATCGTTTTGGCCTATTCTAAGTGGTTTTAAGTGATTCCTGAAGACCCTAACCTCTCCTCATAAGTTTTCTCTCAAGGAAAGAACAAGGAATCCAAGCTTCAAGACTTTCACCCAAAATTCAACCTAGGGTTTTGTTCCAGGTATATGGTAACTTCATCAATAGGTCTCTCTTAACCCATTGAGTCCCAAAGAAACCCTAAATTCTTCAAGTTAGGGCTCCCCCAAAACTAGGGTTCATATGATTTTCATGGGTTCTTATTGAAATTTATTTTTTACTTTATGATTAATCTTAATTACATGATTTTTAATATAATTTCATGTTTTCAATGATATTTTTATGAACCCATAACATGCAAGTATCTTCATGATTAGAATTATTTTATTTTCATATGCATGTCTCAGATTATTAGATGTTTCATGAATTATGATGCTATCAAATAAAGTGTCTCTCAGTATATATAGATATCATGATTTGAATGTTTTCATATAAAATGTCTTTCATATTATGTTCATTTATAATGATTTATGAGCTACTCAATATTTATCAGGTGTCAGTATGATTCAGTAGTATCATATTATTATTGTTTCTAGATTCATGCATGTTTCCGTTAGGAGTATACTTAGCACAAAGAGGACTTTTGGGATGAAGGTTGTCTAATATAGACATTAGCTAGTGGATCCACCTTAGCTCAGATATTAGGTCCTTACCTTGACAAGTATGAACACTCTCTTTTCAGTGTGGGAGTAGTACAATGAACTCCATGTACTAGCTCATATGGTTTATATTGATTTTAGTATCTCCCACAGTCAGATTTTTAGATATTGCATGATCTTGTATATATGTATTTCAAATCATTATAACTCAGCTTCATGTTATTTTACTTGGTCATTGCATCAACATGTTTTACAGATCCACTATGTTCAAATATCATGTTTATTATGCATTTCCTCGTCTCAGTACATTCCAAGTACTTACTGCATACTTTCTGTCTAAATTGTTTGATAATATAAGTTATGATGCTCATTATCAGGTCTGTGGTTAGTACTATCTCTAATCATCTAGAAAAAGCATCCATGAGTCATTATTTCCTCAAACAATCCTTGTATTTCTTTCGGTATTTGACTTTCAGTTTCATACATGATAGAGTAAGCTAGGGATTTTTCCTAGAAACTCATGTTAGTAGAGGCTTTTCAAACAGTCATTTAAATGCTGCCATAATATGTTGTCTTTCAAATATCATCCATCTCAATGTTATGGGTTTTATCCAGATATTCACTTTTACCTTTCATGTATGTGTTTCAATTTGTTATTGATTTTGCTAATCCAGTGTCATGCAATTCCATGAGGCTATCTTTGGGTTATTTGTAGCTCTAAGCACTATGTCACATCTAGGAGTAGTCTCGGGGAATGAAAAATATGGTATCAAGGCATCAGGTTCAAGTGTCTCAGGGTATATAAAAGCTGCATTAAATAGAGTCTTATTCATGAATGTGAAGCGCGTCATATCTATTAATGGGAGGATATGAAATGCTTTAGAAAATAATTCATTTCTTTCATACTTTTAGTTGTGCGATAGAGTTCAAATTTATAAATTCTCCTTCTAACTCATGCTCTACACGTTTAAAGAATCATGTCTCCAAGAATAGCTTAGTCAGAAGGAATCAAAATGAGGAGTAACAAGAACCTCCTACTCCGGTTAACCCTTTGGCTGAATATTCACTTACGTTGAGTTTAGGGTTGTTTTCCAAGTGCTAGCCCAAGCTATAATTGCTCAGGAAAATCAAGAGGTTGTGGCTCCTATGAGTTCAAATATGGGTACGGCCGTAACTAGAGTATGGGACTTCACTCGATTGAATCCTCGAGAATTTCATGGTTCGAAAGTGAGGAACCATAAGATTTTATTGAGAGTATTCAGAAGATCATTGAGATTATGGGTGTCACTCCGTTGAGAGTGCAAATTTAGAGGCTTATAAATTTAAGGGAATTGCTCAGATTTGGTACAAGCAATGGAAAGAAGAAAGGTTTGTCGATGCAAGCCCACTGGATTAAGAAAAGTTCAAGGGTGCTTTTCTAGTTAGGTTCTTCCCGCTTGAGATGAGAGAGGCTAAGGTGTAAGAGTACATAAATTTTAGACAGGGTAACATGACAGTGAAGGGGTATTCTTTGAAGTTTAATCAACTCTCCAAGTATGTTGTAACTATGGTGGACAACTCTAGGGCCCGTATGAGTATGTTTGTCTCTGGTGTTTCTGAGATGGTTTCGAAAGAGTGTAGAACTTTGATATTGATAAAGGAGATGGACATCTCTCATTTGATGAATCATGCCCAACATATTGAGGAGGAAAAACTCAAGGAAAGTGTTAGGGTTAACAAGAGGGCCCAGACAGATAATGTGGACTACTCTCATTAGAGATCAGGAGGTGGTAGTCGTTCTCAGCTTTGTTTGAAAGATTTGGGCCCGACCACATCTTTTATTAGTGCCTAAGTTTAACAAGGATAGGGGCCAACCTCTAAGTCATAGGGCAGTGATTCTAGATGACATTATTTCCTCGCGTGTCAGAAGTGTGATGAAAACCATATGGGAGAGTGTATGGACAATACTTGTAGATGTTTTGGATGTGGTAAGATTGGTCACAAATTGAAGAATTGCCCATCGGCTATAGGCAATGGTAGAGATGTTCGTCAGTAGACTCAGCCTAATGCTCCAGCAAGTCGCCTGACTCAGCAGGGTACCTCAGCTAGCACTGGTGGCAAACAAGGTCAGAACAGTTTATATGCTCTTCAGACTCGAAAGGGTCAGTAGGATTCCCCTGATGTGGTAACTGATATGTTACGAGTCTTTCAGTTCGAGGTTTATGTGTTGTTAGATTAGGAGCCACACTTTCCTTCGCGACTCCTTATGTTGCTATGAAATTTGATGTCAGTCCTCAAATCCTATCAAGACCCTTCTTAGTCTTTACTCCTATTGGTGAGTCAGTTTTAGCTAAATGGGTATACAGAAATCACCTTGTCTCAGTTTTTCAAAAAATCATGGCAATTGATCTAGTAAAGCTAGACATGGTTGATTTTGACATCATTCTTGCCATGGACTGGCTCCATGCTTGTTATTCCTCAGTTGATTGTAGAACTAAAGTCATTAAATTTCATTCTCCAAAAGAACTAGTAGTTGAATTGAAGGGTAGTACCTCATCATCTATAGGTCAGTATATGTCGTGCCTTAAGACCAGAAAGATGATTTCTAAAGGTTGTATCTATAATCTAGTTCGGGTTAAGGATACTCGTACTGAAACCCCAACTCTTCGATCAGTTCCTGTAGTGAATGAATTCCCATAACTGTTTCCTGAAGATCTTCTAAGAGACCCTCTTGAAAGAGATATTAACTTTGGAATAAACCTTCTTCCATAATCATAACCTATCTCTATCCCTCCTTATAGAATGGCTCCAACTTAGCTTAAGCAATTGAAAGATCAGTTAAATGTCCTTTTGGATAAAGGTTTCATTATACCTTGTATCTCTCTATAGGGTGCTCCAGTTCTCTTCATGCATAAGAAAGATGGTTCTCTTAGGATGTGCATTGATTACCGTCAGTGAAACAAGGTCATAATCAAGAATAAGTATCACATACCTAGGATTGATTACTTATTCGATCAGCTTCAGGATGTCAGTTTCTTTTCAAAGATAGACCTCAGATCAGGCCATCATCACCTAAGAGTTAGAAAATGTGATTTTTTGAAGATAACCTTCAGGTTTCGGTATAATCACTATGAATTTCTGGTTATATCTTTTAGACTAACGAATGCTTATGTAGCTTTCATTTATTTGATGAACAGGGTGTTCAAATAGTATTTGGATATATTCGTTATTATTTTCATATGAGACATTTTGATTTATTCTCAGAGTGAGGATGAGCATGCAGGCCATTTGAGGATTGTCTTAGAGATTCTTAAGGACAATCAGTTGTTTGATAAGTTTAGTAAGTGTGAATTTTGGTTGAGGTATATAGTCTTCCTTCGCCATATAGTTTCAGGAGAGGGCATTCAAGTTTATCCTAAAAAGACCGAAGCAATTAAGAATTGTCCTAGACCTTTTCCTCCATCAGATATTAGGAGTTTCTTGGGTTTAGTTGGTTATTATATACAGTTTGTTGAAGGATTTTCTTCTATTGCTTCTCCTTTGAATAGTTTGACTCAAAATAAAGTGAAATTTTAGTGGTTCAAAGCTTGCGAGAAGAGTTTTTAGGAGTTGAAGACTCAACTTACATCATCCCCGATTTTGACTCTACCGGAAGGTTCAAATGATTTTTTGGTGTAGTTGATGCCTCTAGAATTGGCCTAGTTTGTTTGTTGATGCAACTTGGTAAGGTCATAGCTTATGCTTCTAGGAAACTCAAGGTTCATGAGAAGAACCATATGACTCAGATTTAGAGTTGGCAGCAATGGTGTTTGCCTTGAAGATTTGGAGGCACAATCTTTATTGTATTCATATGGATGTGTTCACCAATCATAAAAGTCCTCAGTATGTGTTCACGCACAAGGACTAAATCTTCGCTAGAGGAGATGGTGCGAGTTGTTAAAATATTATGACACGAGTGTCATTTACCATTCAAGTAAAGTGAATGTAGTTGTAGATTCTTTTAGTAGATTGTCCATAAATAGTGTTGCTCATATTTAGGATGAGAAAAAGAAGTTAGTTCGTGATGTTCACAGACTTGCTCGATTGGAAGTTCGTTTGGTTGATTCAAAAAATGGTGGAGTTATTTTTCAAAATAGGTGAGAATCATCGCTTGTGTCAGATGTTAAGGAAAAGCAAGGTGATTATCCAACTTTGGTTGAATTGAAGAAAGCAGTTCTGAAAAAGCTATTGAGGTTTTCTCCTAAGGGGGAGATGGTGTGCTTCATTATCAAGGTCGGTTATATTATCCAAATGTTGATGGGTTGAGGCAACACATACTATCAGAAGCTCACAGTTCTCTATATTTTATTCACCCAAGAACCACTAAGATGTATCAGGTCTTATAGTGAGTCTATTGGTGGAATGGAATGAAGAAGGATATTGCAGAATTTGTGTCCAAATTGTCAACAAGTTAAGGTTGAGCATAAGAAACCAGGTGGTATGACTCAGGATATCAATATTCCTACTTAGAAGTGGGAATACTTAAATATGGACTTCATCACATGTTTGCCTAGTACGCGCGTCAAAATGACTCCATTTTGGTGGTCGTAGACCAAATGACTAAGTCATAACATTTTCTTTTAATTAAGACTTCCATTTCAATCGAGGATTATACTAGAATTTATATTCGGGAGTTGGTTAAATTTCATGGTGTGCCATTATCCAATATCTCATATAGGAGTACTCAGTTGACCTCTCAATTTTGGAGATCGTTTCAAAAAGGTCTTGGTTCTCAAGTTAAGCTTAGCACAACTTTTCACCCACAAATGGATGGCCAGGCTAAATGAAAACTATTCAGACATTGGATGATATGTTGAGAGTTTGTGTGATTGACTTTAAAGGTATTTGGGATGATCATTTGCCTTCGATTGAGTTTGCTTATAATAATAGTTATCACTCTAGTATTTAGATGGATCCATTTGAGGCTCTCATGGCAAGAGGTGGAAGGTCTCCTATAGGTTGGCTTGAAGTTGGTGAAGTGGATTTGATAGGGCCCGAGTCAATTCCCGAGGCCATGGAAAACATCTAACTTTTTGGAGATAGGTAAAAGGCCTAGAGTAGACAGAAATCTTATATCGATGTGAGGAATAGAGAGCTTGAATTTGTTGTAAATGATTGGATTTATCTGAAAATTTCACCCATGAAGGGGGTGATGAGGTTTGATAAGAAAGGATAGTTCCGTCCCTGTTGTGTAGGTCCTTATCATATTTTAAGGCATTTTGGTAATGTGACTTATGAGTTGGATTTCTATTCCGAGTTGGCATCAGCGCATCCAGTGTTTCATATGTCCTTGTTAAAGAAATGCATTGGTGATCCGACTTTAGTTATGCCTTTAGAAAATATCAGTGTGAAGGAAAGTCTCTCTTACGAAGAGGTCTTGGTTGAGATTCTTGATTGTCAAGTTCGTAAGTTGAGGATTAAAGAAGTCACTTCGGTGCAAGTCTTTGGAGGAATCAATTAGTTGAGGGTGCTACTTGGAAAACCAAAGCTGATATGATGTCCACAAATCCTCATCTTTTTCTTCCAATTATGTTTCAACATAAGGTAACAGTTCCTCTTTAGTACTCTTTCAAATCCATGTATTTCAATATTTTCATGTCTCAATATGCATGCATGTTCATGAAATTAGTTTAAACTTCATGTTTTAGTTCGTCGTCACTCCCTCCCTCAGTTTTCGGTGTTTGGCATTTTGTATTGGCTTGCAAATCTTTCCCTGCTTTTTTCAACCAAGTTAGACCACATTTGAGGATGAATGTTCCCAAGGGAGAGATATTTTAACACCTCAGAAGTCCCTCAGAATGTGTGAGATTCTCTCTTGTGTGAGTGACACTACATCCTTCATTTGAATAGTGATTTCTTGGTTTAAATTCAGTTGCATGAATGCGATAAATTCTTGTGAATATATAGGCAAACCATGAAGGTTGATGTCATTGACTTGAGATGCTTTGAAATTATTTTTGAAGGAAAAATTGTCCGAGTTTTGTGCTTTGAATGAAAGGGATTTTGAAAGTAAGAAAACAAATTGTCTAGTGAATGATGGTGGAGCCGATTGTGAGTTGTGTTTGTATATAAAGTCTTTTATTTTGAGTTTTTTATTTGTTTTTATTCTGAGTCTAGTGTGTAAATATGCAAATCATGTCTTGGGTGTAACTGAGCTTAAGTTTTATTCTTAGTGAGTGTTTTGCTTGAGGACATGTAATAATTCAAGTTTGGGGGTTTGATGAGTTGGTATTTTACCAACTCATTGAATTCAAGTTCATCAATTATATAAACCAATACGGTACATGAAAAGATTAATTGCCATTACTAATAAATATAATACAAATTAATTATAGAAAAAGCAAACAAGATTAATAAGAGTTTTTGGAATTAAAAAGGGAGAAAAATGATGATTGGATTTTTTGGATCACACATATCTGTTTTAAATATTTTATAGAGAGCACTGAATTTCAGCATCCTATATCATGAAATCAACAACAAATACAACAATAACAACAACAATGATATATCCAATGAAATCCCACTAAGTGAGGTCTGGAAAGATAGAGTGTATACAAACCTTATCATTACCTCATTGAGATAGAGAGGTTGTCCCCGAAAGACCCTCAGCTCAACTGTACCAAACCTAAGTAGAGGTAGAAGAAAACAATGAACGTAGCATAGCCATAATAAGAAAAACAGTATCAAGTCTACAAGAAAAGAATACTATCAAACATCAAAATAGTCTGATAATCAAAAACACAATAAACCATATATGGAAAGAACAACAAGGGCATGACTAGAACTATGACTACTATCTTTCTATCCTAATACGCGACCTCCACTCTTTCCTATCTAGTGTTATGTCCTCGGTAATATGATATTGCGCCATGTCTTGTCTAATCACATCTTCCCAATACTTCTTTGACCTACCCCTACCCATCTGCATGCCCTTTATAATTAGACTCTCGCACCTCCTCACTAGGACGTCAACACACCTTCTCTATAAAGCCCAAACCATATAAATCTCTCTTCCCTCATCTTGTCTGCCACAGAAGTCTCTCACACAAATAACCTCATTCCAAATTTTATCACTCCTAGTATGCCCACACATCCATCTCAACATCCGTATCTCTACAACATGCATCTTCTGCTCATGTGAACTCTTGACTGGTCAGTATTTCACCCCATACAACAAGGACAATCTAACCACTCCTCTGTAGAACTCCTCTTTAAATTTAGATGGTACCTTCTTATCACACAAGATTCCAAAGGCAAGCCATCATTTCATTCATGTAGCCCAAATGCGATGTGTGACATCATCGTCAATGTCCCCACTACTCTGGATTATGGACCCAAGATACTTAAAATTCTCTCTCTTGGGAATAATTTGTGTGGCAAGCCTTATTTCCATGTACGCTTTATGCGACGCAACATTGAATTTGCACTCTTAATAATCTATTTTAATCCTGCTCCACTTGAACCCTATGGACTACAGAGTTTGCCTCCAAACCCCTAACCTAGCATTAACTATGTCCCGTGTCTCATCACTCAGAACTATGTCATCTGCAAATACCATACACCATGGAACTGCTTCCTGTATGATGTAGCCCCATCTCATCTGGGAAGTGCACAAAGTCTCCTCCCACCACTTTAACCAGTGGCTTGGCTCCATCATACAGGCCCTTTATTGCCCTAATACATACCATTGAGATACCTTTCGCCTACAAGCACATCTAGAGGACATCCCTTGGGACTGTCATAGGCATTTTCAAAATCAATGAACACCATATGTAGGTCCCTCTTCCATTCCCTATACTTCTCCACCAATATTCGCTTAAGGTGGATGGCTTTAGTAGCTGATCACACTTGGCATGAATCCAAATTGATTCTTGAAATTGTACACCCCGCTCCTCACTCTTATCTCCACCCCTCTTTCCCAAACCTTCATAATGTGGCTTAGTAACTTGATACCCCTGTAATTATTACAATTACAGTTTTAGATAACACCCTTGTTTTAATATTCATGAAATCACCATTAGTTAAAACGTGCTCTTATTTTCATGAATCTCACCAAACATTTTATTAGAAATTAAGAAGAGAGGAAAATTAGGATTCATTTGTAAAAGTTGTATTGTTGTGTACATGCACACATGTGGTCTGGTGAGAATATATTTCTAGATTAAAGGAGGCACAATAGTTGTACAATATTCACCTATTTATGCATAGCAAAAAAAAGAAACATCAACATTCATGACTTGCGCAACAAGTCTGGTGGATCTTCCTTGCAGCTAATTACAAGTGGTGAAGCATGAATATTGTTCCTTTTATGTGAAATTGATAACTTATCATCCTGAATAACCTTTTCAACTTGTCCTGACAAAGATGAAGATGAAGCTCCAAGTATCTGCACTGATAGACTTCCACCTACATGGATATATAATTAGAAGTTGATAGGAATGGAATCATGAAAATATTTGCAGATATTTCCCAAGTGGATAAAACCTCAGACCGAGCTCTGATCCTGTAAAACAAAACCTTGTTTTTTCCTAAGATTGAGCCAAAGTGTGAGTAGTTATCATGTTATTCACAGTTCAAATCAAATTGATTGGGACAGTCTTACAAGAACCAAATCACTGAACGATTTCCTATTGCATACTGAAAGTGGGAATTGATATTACCTAATACAAGGGCGGCCCCAATCCATCCACTTAAACCCCATCTCTCACCAAGGAGAAACCAAGCAAACCCAGCACCCCATATTGGTTCCAGCCCATAAATTATTGCAGTCTCTGTTGCTGATACATTACACATGGCAGCCATCTGCACATTAAATTGAGATGAGGGCCAAATATAGATGTCAATTCATCCTTCTGATATCCTTTGAAACCAAAACCAATTGCCACAAAGGAGCATATTATTACTACTATAAGAGATTTATGAATTAAATACTGGTCAATCAGCTTTCAGTTATAAATATTCCCATCGTAAAAAAAAAACCAGTACAAGGCTAAATGTCCTGTTTTATTTTTCGCAAGCCAGATATCAGATGAAAGCTGCCAGATATATTAACATACAGACAGGTGACAGGTCAGTTCCATTTTGTCACACTGAGGTAAAGTACTGGAGCAACAAAACCGTGGTTTACCAAGGATGTCCAGACATTTGACTTTAGCTTACCAAGCATGAATGTAAGGACAGACAATGAAAAATGTAAGAAAATGAGTTCAGCTGGAGTTGAAGAAGGTTTCATGAATACACTTGAGAAAATAGTTAATACTCTTCATACTTGTCAAGATAACAAAATTTTGAGCAGTAAATTATAACAAAGGATTTAGGACACTAACATCATCAATGAGGCTGATAATTCAAGGATAAACAACACAAATCCCACTAGCTTAGGGTCTAACTACGTGCCTTGAGTTTTCAAAATTACCATTCATGTCAGATTTCGGTCCCCAAGTCAAAATTAGCTGTAATTTGTTCCAAGTAAATCGTATCCGAGTGGATTCCCATGTATATGGAATACATTGACTCTCTCGCTTGCCGCTCTCCTCTCTCAATTGCTTCTCTGCCTCTCCCACTCACCTCTCTCCCTATGTATCGCTATTTCATAATGTATCTGAAATGTATCTCGGATCTCAAATACATGTATCTAATGCTATTCATATGCATCTAGGATACGCTTACTCTCTCACTCACCTCTATCTTATCTCGCTCACCTCTCTCCCTATGTATGTGTATTTTAGATTGAATATGCAGGTAGCAAAAATACATGTATCTAGATGTGTTTTGACTTGAAATTTGATATGCAATTATTAATTAGTGAGGCAATATGTAATTATTTCAAACTATAAGGAGAATTAATAAATATAGTAGAAATGCTTGTATAATTAGATAGTTTTTCATAATTCAATGATAGCATGAAGTCCACAACTCCTCAAGATACAGACCCATTTAAGAGTGAGTCTATCCAAGTGAACAAGATAGCAAAGCTTTTCATAATAATACGTTACTTATAAAGCAGACTTTTCCAAGATGTGTGATCAATTTAGATTAGCAAGGAATTAGGAACTCAATCATTCAAAGCATCAAATGAATATCAAGGCTATGGGATGAGAAGGTATTTATCAATATAACTGCTTATACCTCGTACATTCACTAATTATCACTATTCCCTGATGTTTCAAATTTAAAGTAGTAACTGCTGTTTAGAAAGGATCAGAGATGCTCTGGCCCAATTTAGAAGAATGCTAGCATTGTCATGTAAATAATTGAGCAAACCTATGTGAAATAGTGTTTTCTTAAAGACGGCATCCTTCTCTTAGCACCAAGATCTGGGTCCTCAATTGAATTGGATACGCGATTGCGTTGATTCATTAGCGACAAGACGCATCGTGGAACTTGCCAACCACTATCTTAGGAACATATTGAGTCAGCCAGATAATTCAGCCTAAAGCCTTTAACCACTCTCACACAAACCATCTTACAACATGGTTAGCCATGTGCAAGAGGAGTCGGTCAAATGTATCACACGCTACACTATTTTAATGTCCTATTGTAAACAGTAGATCTCTAACATCAGATAGATGATTGAGCTTGTTAACAGACAACTTCTTGTAATATAAGGGAATACATCTTGTAATGGTGATAGATATCGCCCAATCATCACAAAAGCAATGAATCAACATCAATTCATTGATCTTTCAATTGTTTTTGATTGACTACCGATTCCAAAGGAACTAGAGTTATATCTCTTTTCCATTCAAGAGTTCTTATGCGCTCCCAACTCTATATTGTTTTCTTACGGCCTACCTTAGACAAGTGTAAGCCTAAGTGCACTTTAACTAACTGTCATCCCTGGCTTGTCAACGTTTTTTATCAAGACTAAACCTATAGAGGAAAATCATAGTCCCATCCTCCACTAAATCAGTTTTTACAATTTAGCAATTATGAAGAAGTGAAGGGTTGGCCTTACCCAAGATATTACACGAGCAGGTTCAGTAAGAAACAATAGTATGCTATAATTAGCATTGATCTCAATAATCAAAATTTGCTCACTTCTTTTTATTTTCTTTTCTTACGTTCATAACATGACCCTCAAGATAGTAGTCATTTTAAGTTTTTTTTTTTTAAATAATCTAAGTAGTTTAACAACGGTCGAAGCACGCCCGTCCAGTGTGCTTCTTTCACGATATGCTATAGTCCTAGGTGTCTTCCGGTGGTCTAAGAATGAAGTCTGCACCAGCCTCTAGCAAAACAAAAGGTAAGGAACTTCTTTCACAACTTCAACCAATTAGTAATTTGTTAATTTTGGATAGAAATTTTTAATAAATTTAAAATCTAATAACTTTAAGAAATGTAATGAAATCTAAAATAGCTTTCTTGTGTATAAATGACAAAGTTGTTACAAATAAGAGACGACAGAAAATAGAGTTATGAACTAAACTAAATTAATAAGAAAATTAAAGAAACATAGCTAAACAAAAAAATTCAATCCAACACAAGTTTTGACATATTGTAAATTACCTTGATGAATACACTCTTGTTTAGCTAGATAAATGAAGAGAACCAAAATTCACTTCGTAGAAAAGTTTAATTTCTTAAAAATAAAATAGACTTTAATTAGAGTAACTGTTTATTTGATTGAGAAAGAAAAATAGAAAAAAACAAAAGAAAAGACATTTAGGGTAATAAATTTACAATGCTCTCGTTGATTGAAAATTAATTAAACATGCAAATATTGATGTCATGCCCTAACGTTTGAAATTAACTAACAACTTTCTTTTTCTTTTTTGAAAACTCGTAATTTGGAAATCAACTAACAACTTGAAACACAAAAAATAAAATAAATTAAAGAATATAATTGTAAAACAATAAACTAATAACTTGCAATCAAAGAAATAACCAAGTAGTGAACACTCACGTTAAAGGAAATGTAGTGTTGTAAATCTAGCAATATATAGCACTAGCCAAGGAGCATTTTAAAAAGAAAAAAAATTATCAATGCTGACGAACCTTGTGGAGGAACCCTTAGATTTTTGGGAAATTGGATTCTCTTGATCGCTATTAGACGGGATTGAAATCATGACCTTAGTTTGAACCCTCTTGTCCACTGCATTACATCTTCATCTATTACCAAGCGGGTTTAGCTAATCTAAAATATCCATTAGTTTCCAATTTTCCGGATAAATTCACACATAAAAATAACAATTTCCCGATGAAGCAGATCATTTGAACCCCTTTCCTATAAGGTGGGTTAGCTGCTATGTCTTCTCCCTAAAAAATCCAATATCACCAACAGACACATCCAAAGTGCTAAATATGAACATACAAAAATACAGAAAATGTTAGAGAAAAGACATCAAGTCACCATTGAAGTTGTTTCAAATTTTCAAAAAGACACTTTAACTTTGGGAGCGTCCTATTACCCCGCAAAAGTATTAAATACATTTGTAAATAGGTCATTTTGACCCATTTTAGCATCTATGAAGGTGATGTTCACCCCCTTTGACCCATTTTAATTAAATTTAAGTATTATTAAAAGTGATCTTGTTGAAGAAATCACAAATACTAGATCTACGATCACATTTCAAAGCGAGTTTTGTTACCGAATCAAACCTAGAAAAAATCAAAGGAACAACAACCACATGTTCTGACTGCGCATTAAGCGAGAGACGGTGACGGCTCTGCCCTTCGAAACGATGCCAACAACGACAAATGAAGAACTTTTCCGATCACCTGAGATAAGAAAATGGAAGCTAAACACTCATCTGGAATATGAGAAGAATAATCAAGCTCTCCGACATTGAATAAATCGACAACATCGTCTGTTTTCTTCATGGGAAAAACACTAGTGAAGATATGGATTTTATACGATTTTGAGCTCCGGCGACGGTTGAAGACAATAGACCCATCCACCATTAGAAAAATAAAGATAGGTCAGGGTCACTATATCCTTTTGTCTTCGACTTTTCCGGATGAAGTTGTCATTTGTAGATGAATTCGATAGCAGACATGAAAATAAACTCAAAAAATTGGGGAAGAAGGTGTATTTTATAATTTAATTAATTAATAAAGAAATTAATTGAAACATTGCCTTTTTTAATTGGTCTTGGGAAGTAAATTGTTACATTCACGCGTGTCATTTGCGTGTTCACAAAACATTGGGAGAAAGTGGGTCAAAATGGTCCATTTACAAAGGTATTTAAGATTTTTGTGGGGTAATAGGACACTTGCAAAGTTAAGGTGTCTTTTTGAAAATTCAAAACAACTTCAGTGGTGACTTTATATCTTTTCTCAAAATGTTACAAACTATGGGTAGAAACAACAAGACTAGAATGTGGTATCAATAGCCTTTAAGAAGAATTGGGTGATTGTGATTCGAATGCTCCTTCACGGGTTTACTCTAGAAGAAATCTAGACAAGCATGTGGAGATAATCTATCTTAGTTTCTTTGTTTTAAATAGGATAAAATATAAGAAGTTATTATTGGCAAATGTTATTATCGACAACAGTTATCTACAACAGTAACTATTTCTATCTCTATATATTAGGAGTTATCTTAATGTTCAATATAAATATGTGTATTTTGGAGAATTCTACAGAAGAAAAGTATTATTATTATCTTTGTAACTGGAGATTTGTCCACTCCATACGGACATAGTTATTGTTAATGCAATGTTTAAGATTCTTGCACTTTATTCAACCAATAAAGTTTCATTCTCATCTCATTTCTTCTTAGTTTCTATCATTTTCTATCATTTTGGTATCAGAGCAGCAAGATCCAAGATGGTGGGATCTACACGTTCTTCTGATGAACCACCCGTACAACCAATTACAAATCATCCTAGTGAGCCCTCGAATGATCAAATTATCTAGCAATTAACATTTATAACATCACACTTGGAAGCATTAGATGCAGTCGTGAAGGCTCAATCTAGTAGTACTCAACTTGATGCTAATAAAGGTACATCTACTAAAGGAAAGGGTCCAGAACGTAATATAGGTACTCGTGACACCAGAAGGTTTTCTTGGGTCGAGGATGTTGATGTTGATGTTGATGTGAATATGCCTTGGTGGTTGAAGAATCCATCTCATAGGCCACACATAAAGATAGAATTCCCTCGATTTAAAGGAGGAGATCCTCGTGGCTGGATTTTGAAGACAGAAAAATATTTTCGAAACTATCAAACTCTTGATGATCTAAAGGTAGATGTTGTAGCTATGTATTTAGACGGTGATGCGCTTTATCTCTTTGCATGGATTAATAGTGAGCGTACACTGTTGAATTGGGAGGACCTTGTTAAAGCTTTACAAGAGAACTATGGTCCTGCAGAATTTAAGAATCCAGATGAACATTTATGTTGCATTTGAGATTCGACAAATGGGCACGATACAAAAGTATCGCCAGGAATTTGCTAAATGATCTGCCCGAGTCAAGAATTGGCCAGAACATTATCTTTTGGGAGTGTTCCTTACGTCAGAACTCATAAGCCTAGAGCTGTTTATAAAGCCATGAGCCTTGCAATGTAATTTGAGCAAAAAGTGGGTTCCAATCGTAGGCATAAAGGTCTCAATGACCAAATATGTCACAATCCAACACAACCCAAATTGGTTATGCACGTGAAATTCCTTACCAATCAGTAGGAAACCAACTCGTATCACAAACTAGTCCTAATTCTGCACAGATATCTCATCATCCTTTTCTAAATTGTGCTTGGGAGATAGAGAAGTAGAATATAGCCAAAGGACTCTGTTTTAGTTTTAATGAAAAATTTGTGCCAGGTCATCGTTGCAAGACAATATCTCACTCTTATAGAGACAAATGACAACATTGAAGGTGGTAAATCTGTGGAACAAATGTCAAGTGACATTATTGATGGGGATGTAGGTACAATTAACCTTGTTGAAATTTCATTCCATGCCTTTCTATGTAACACAACAAGCACAACTATGAAACTTCAAAGGACCTTAAATGGACAGAATATAATGGCCCTCCCGGTCATTTCCTCCATTTTACAATCTTTGTGGTGTTTAGAGATTTTCTATAGTGACATCAGGTCATTTATAACTTGCTAGGGCTGACAATTCAATCGTTTGGTCGTTCATTTGGGTTTCGCACAAGTTTTCTTATTTTGGACCTTCTGAAGTTTGAATGGTTGACTGCGGTCAGAACTCCAGGTGCAATTTTGATGATTCTGTTACCTCAGGAACATCGAGTTTGGTATGGAAACACCTTTGATACAGATCCTGAGGCTTCTGGGCTCACTCCAAGCCACCTTGTTGATTTTTGCTTGAAATGGAATTTGGGTGTGGGGCCCACTTTTTGTTGAGACGACCTTCATAGGAAGTTTTGACATCTCCGTTTAGTCTGGAATGCCAAATGTGGTGCGATAGCATATTTCATTTGCATGCACGGGGTCCCGAATGAATCTCGAGCACCCCATTGAGGATTTTGAGCCTTGTTGCACCAATTAGTGTGGCACTTGTTCTTCTTCGCGTTCGCGCGCCTCATGCTACATTCTTTATGGCCAATGATTTTGGCCTCTGTGTTCGCGAGTCGAGTACCGCGTTCGAGAGAACTGGGGTAGTTGGTCATCGAATCCCGACTTGGGCCGCATTTGCGAAGGTCAAGGAGTTTGACCCTCCACGTTTGCGGATCTTTGGGGGCCCGACCCTTCACATTCACGGGCTGGTCCTGTGTTCTCAAAGGTCGGTTGACTGATCTTTTAGTTAAAGACTAGTCTCAAAAATCAGCATTCTCTCCAATTTTGTATTCCGATAAGTTGAGTTAGGGAGCTCCCAATTTCGTGATTTCAGTTGCATTGGGTCAGGAATTGTCAAGGCTTCATGTTAGGGTAATTGGGACAGTGTGAGGGACTTGTTTTGAACGTAATTTCTCGTCGCGGAGACCTTCCTTGCCTCTTTAATGGTGGATTCTTGTGAATTATCTTGCATGGGCTGTTTTAACTTGTTTCCGAGCTTGAATTATGCTCATTTTCAGGGCATAAGTTCCTTGAGCTATTTTGGGCCCAATCTCATTACGAGTCAGTTGAGTTATGGTTGTTGTTGTGTACCTTCTGGACTTATGGAGGTTCGGTTAGATTATTGTTTGATTATATTGTAGACATTGAAATTTTGCGGACTGTACAAGACGTGTTCAATTCGAATTGGGACTCTGGAAGGTGTGTTCAGTTTCAATTAGATTTCTTGGAGGCTACTCAACCCAAAACCCTAGTTTATGCCTATATAAAGGGTACTAAATTCCCTTAAAAGGCATCTCAAAATATCCCATAAACTCTTGGGTAATTTTAAAGATCAAGATCTCGAATATTCCACAAATTGATGGAGTATTCATATAGAGGTCAAATCTAAATCATCCTAATTCGATAAATTCGCCACTAACGGCCCTCGAATCATGGATAAATCTTAGAAGAGTATAATCAAGGGAGGAACAAAATTGTACCCGCATATTTATCAATAAAGTTATGTTTCTTCAGATTTTATTTGTGTGGTTTATTTATTTTCCATATGTTTAAAATTTTTTGCAAACATATATAATTGTGTATCATGTGTCGATTTGATAGTTAGTTACATAAATGATTTGGACTTGTCCTTATTTTGGTGCTTCTGGTTTCGATCGAGTTGGGTTGGCCTCTTGGCCGTTGTGAGGTGTTGCGGTGGTTACCGAGGTTGTATCTCCGGTTGGTTGGCTTTCATAGTGGACTCTCGTAGTGGTTAGGTTGTTGGGCTAGCTCCTCCAGGTATGTACCCTTGCCCCAGTCCTGTCCTCATTTCATTATATTCCATTGTATCTACTTATCTTAATTGTGCTTTATCTCTTCTTTAGTTGTTTGTGTTGTACTTTCCTTATTTACATGTTATTTGTACTTGTTTTGTCTTTGGCGCTTAGTTGGTCTATGCCTACTGAGTACCACTTGTTGGTAGACATACTACACTTTTGCACCCTGCAAAATATAGTACAAGTTCTCACCATTGACGACGTGTGCCTTGTGCGGAGTAGCTTTTGAATCCGGAGACTAGGGTGAGCTCCTGATGTCCAAAGTTGTTGATCTCCCTCTATTTTGGCTAGGACTAATCTTTATTTTTGTATTCGGAGAAAATTTTGTATATATTTGTATTTTGGCCTGTACTCCTATTTTGATTAGAAATTCGACTACCGACTGAAGCTAGGTCTTGGGGTCGTTTTGTATGCATTTATACTGTTATCTCTTCATATGTTCCTTGTTATTGTTCATTGCTTTCTTCAAGTTTTTCTTCCACGTGATAGCTCGTTGAAGTTGTGCCCTACTTTGGAGTCCAAATTGGCAATGGTGTTATCATACGTTGCAACCGTCTATGCCAAAATCTTGTTGTGAAATTCCCTAGATTAACTATTGATCAAAATTTTATCCTTTCACTGTTGGAGGAGCAGATTTGGTGCTTGAATTAAGTGGCTTGTTCTTTAAATACAGTCCAAGCTAACTAGAATGAGATGTTTTTGATTATTTAATGGGAAGCGATATAAGCTTCAGGAGGTTCCACAAGAATCATATGCACTAGTTGATTCCCAATATTTCTCCAAGGAGGCTGATACTTCAGGTAACTCTCTGCCCATTGATATTCAAAGCTTACTTCATAAGTTTGAATTAGTTTTTGAAGAACCCAATCCCCTACCACCTTTTCGTCAACACATCCACTCCATCCCTCTGATTCCTAACTCAAAACCACCCAACATCCGCCCCTACCATTATCCGTACTTCCAAAAATCAGAAATTAAAAACCAAATCTCTTAATTACTCCAAAAGGGTTTTATAAGGTCAAGTACCAGTCCGTTTGCTAGCCCTGTCCTTATCGTCAAGAAAAAGGACAATACATGGTGTATCTGCATTTGATTATAGAGGTCTCAACCAAATCACTATTCAATATAAGTACCCAATTCCAAATATTGATGAGCGAGCTTCTTGATAAATTGCATGGGGCACCTATTTTTTTGAAGATTAATTTGTGTTCTGGTTACCACCGGATACGTGTCGATCCCGCAGACATTCATAAAACCATTTTTCGTACGCACTCTGGTCATTATGAATTCACTGTTATGCCTTTTTTTTATAACGATCCTTGAGGGGGTCAGGGGCTGAGTAACACCCTCGAGCCTTAACATAAATAAAAGTAAGCAAAATGCAAAGAGGGGGACATAAACCTTACCTCCGGTCCTATGATGGTTCATGAGTTAGTTAACTTGCTGAAGTTACCAACTCTTCCCCTTATTCTAGAAATCGAACCTAAAATCTATGCACCTAAGAAGAGAGTACTCCTCCCATTACAAAATTCTAGGAAAGCGTAAATAAGCACGACTCTCCCCTTGCAAAGGAATTGTTATGCCCTTTGGTCTCACTAATGCTCCTTCTACGTCTCAATGTGCTATGAATGATTTGTTCAGACCACACCTGCGCAAATTCATTCTTATATTCTTTGACGACATCTTGGTATACAGTCAAACCTTTGAGCAACATATCAGTCACTTGCAACTTGCTCTCCAACTTCTCAGAGATAATCGTGTCGATGCCAAAACTTCTAAATGCTTATTTGGGCAAATCCACATTTCTTTTTTGGGTCATGTGATTTCTAAAAAGGGGGTTGGTGTTGATCAGGATAAAGTTCAAGCTGTCTTGGAGTGGCCAGTACCAATTAATGCAAAGGAGTTATGTGGATTTCTTGGGTTAACACGTTATTATTGCAGATTTATGAGGATATTTGAAAACCTTGAAGCACCTTTCCTCCAACTTTTTCTGGCCAAGGATGAAGCATGATGTTAAGATTTTTGTTCAGAATTGTTTGGTTTGTCAACAAGCCAAATACCAAGCTCTAGCACCTGTTGGACTTCTACAAATGTTGCCTATACCTGATAGAATATGGGAAAGATGTCTCACTTGACTTCATTGTAGGACTTCCCAAATGTGGTGGTTTTGATACAATTTTGGTTGTCACTTGGCATAGATCGTCTCAGCAAGTATTCTCATTTCATCCCACCTTCTCACCCATATACTGCCAAGATTGTTGCTAATGTTTTTTTGCAGAGAAGTTGTGCGTCTTCACGGCATTCCTCAGTCAATCCTATCTGATCGGGATGTTATCTTTCTCCGTGACTTCTCGCAGGAGCTTTTTCGACTTAGCCAAACAAGCCTAAGAATGGGTACATCTTACCATCCACAATCTGATGGACACGCAAAGGTGGTTAACAGATGCTTGGAATCGTATTTACGACGCTTTGTTATGGAGCAGCCTCGCACAGGGAATCATTATTTATCATGGACAGAATTTTCTTTTAACACGGGATTCCACTCATCCACAGAGACTAGACTACCCCATTCAAGGTTGTTTATGGTAGAGACCCTCCATCCATTTGTTTATGAAGAACAACTTTTGAATAGTGATGCCATGCTGAAAATTCTCAAGGATAACCTTTTAAAGGCTCAAACTCGAATGAAACAACAAGCTAATTCTCATCGTCAAGATGTTACCTTTCAAGTTAGAGATTCTGTCTTTCTACGTGTTCAGCCTTACCATCAACGTTCTTTGGCTCATCGTGCGAAAAATTGTCACCTCGATTTTTCAGTCCATATAAAATTGTACGACGTGCTGAACCTCTAGCATATGAACTGGAGCTTCCTGCTTCCTCCAAAGTCCATCTGATTTTTCATGTATCTTTGCTCCGTTCAGCTCATGGTCAACAAGTTGTTATAGCACCAGCCCCTCTTCCTCTCACTGAAGATTGGAACTCGCCATATCTCCTGCCAACATTCTTGCGCATCGATGGGTCAAAGAAGCTGGTGCTTCTTCTTCGGAACTGCTAGTTCAATGGGTTGACCGTCCCCTTGAAGAAGCTAGTTGGGAGAACTATGATCTCATTGCAGATCAGTTTCCTTCTTTTCACACCTTGAGGACAAGGCAACTTTTCAGGGGGGATGCACTGATACGAATGCTCCTTTACGGACTTACTCTAGAAGAAAATCTAGATAAGCATGTGGAGATAATCTATCTTAGTTTCTTTGTTTTAAATAGAATAAAATATTTAAGCAGCAGTTGCACTTGCGGGAAACTCCTTGCCGAGGGCCTGTGCACCCCCGGGATTAGTCGGGGCTCAAAGAGACTCGGACACCCGGTGCAAATCAAAAAAAAAAAAAAAAAATATTTAAGCAGCAGTTATCTTAGTTATAAGCAGAAATTATTACCAGCAGCAGTTATCTACAGCAGTTACTGTTTCTATCTCTATCTATGAGGAGTTATTTTTATGTTTAGTATAAATATGTGTATTTAGGAGAACTCTGCAGAAGAAAAGTATTATAATTATCTTTGTAACTGGAGATTTGTCCACTCCATATACACAGTTATTGGTCAATGCAGTCTAAGATTCTTGCACTTTATTTAACCAGTAAAGTTTCATTCTCATCTCGTTTCATCTTAGTTTCTATCAGATTGTCTCATCTAAAAGCTTAAAATGTTAGAGAGATTAATAACTCAATTACATTTTCAACAACCTCTTCATGTGCGGGCCTAATTCATTTTCTTGGCCAAGAATGTGGAAATTCTTTTTTGATAATGGATGGCAGTGAGCCTTGAATTGAGAATTTCTGTTTGCTCTCATAACATGTTTGTGTAACCATCTCATCTAAAAGTTCTAGTTGTTAGAGAGATCACATTTTTCATTACTTAATTATGTCTTCAAACACTTGTATCAAATATGTACAGTACCTAGAGCTGCTACCCATTCATGAAAAGGATAGTTGGCTCAATAGGTATGAAAGCTACCAGCTTACTCAACTCAACTATTTAAATCAGCATCTAAAAATGTATATCTAGTGACATACGAAGTTTAAAGTCCGTTACCGTCTTGACTCTTAACCATACCAAAATCAAAATATCTTTCTAGCGTATCTTCATTTATAGTGTAAAAATACACCATACCGGAGCTACTGCAATCTCACCTCTCTCTGTCTCTTCCACTCATTCTTGGCCCAGTCAGTAGGAAAGCTACCACCTTTTATCTAGTGAAATGTATACTTAAGTGTCAGAAACCATTTTGACCAGAGCAAATACTGTTCCAGTATATCCACCTCCACATTAAAACAAATACCAGAATCATGGAAGCCACTTTTATGCATTCATACATATATATATATATAAATATATCATTCACACACAAAAAAAGAAGAAGATAAACAAGGATCAGTGTTCACAACGCCATCTTCATTGGACCTCAAGCATAATATCTGAGACTATGTGAAGTCAAGCGTGAAGAGCCTTAGGCAAGCTCTCATTTGCAGCTATTTAAAGTACCTTAAAGAATATCTTTTTAGGCAGACGGAGAAGTGTACCTCTATCCATAGACATAACCCAGTTGAAAATAAGCCAGTGTAAAGAGCAGGTATCCAGGGAAACGACAAAGTTGAACTCCAGAATGTTGACCATGTCCAGTCTGACGGATTTAGTGCTAGAGTGCCGAAAAATGAGCCTCCAATAAAGTACCACAACGTTGATACGAGAGCAACAACCAACATCTGAAGAAATAGATGTAGACAATATGTGGGAACTTAGAATGAAATCATAGTGGCCAACAAGAAGATGAAAGATAGGTTATGCACAATTCCCTAACAAACCTCATAGCCAAGGAGCGGTATAAAGTTCTCTTTACTAGTACTTCGTGATATATGCTCAGTTCGTAGCATATGAACCCCAAAAAAGAGTGCACTTAAGAAGTTTAACAAATCTCCAACCTGAAATGTTCATATATACAGGTGAACACTTTTACATGGACATAGTTTGTTAGGAAACTAACAGCCTAATAACAGCTTTTAAATAAAAAAGCTTAAAACTATTTATTTTTAGTTGAAAAATAAAATTTTAACTATTGGTAATCATATCACAAGCATATGTGGAATTGACAACTAGGGAATTCCACAAGAACTCACACATGGAGGTGAACCACTAGATTCCAACATCACAACACCAAAAATCGACATGAGAGCTCCAAACCAGGTGCGTGCAGGAATTATGGATCCTAACATGCCATCAAGCAAGGGAACCACAACAATCTGATCAGTTTACCAGGAGTCAGCAAGAAGGAACCATCGATAACAGGAGATACTTTATTATCAAATTATGAATTCAGGAAAATGCTCTTACAGTGAGCATAGAAAGAAAAGAAGCTCGTCCAGCATCAGAGGTGAGCAATCCAATTGCTTGCATAAGGTAGCCTAAGCTTAACCAAAAACCCAACTCCATCCCTGTATTACGGGTTCGAGAATCATTCGCTCGGAGTACAAAAGGGACAAAGGGAATTGCTGCAGAAGCAAATCGTACAACATTGAAGATGCCAGGATCAACAACTCCTTCAATTTCTTTGACTACAGAAATATTACTAGCTGCAGTGTGGACAAACAAGTCAGCAACCATGAAAATGTCATTCCAAAAGGTGAAGACAGTATGCTACAACTTAGCATACAATATGCTACAACTTAGCAACGTCAGCAATATCCCTCACCTTCTAAGATATCAGTAGCATCTGAAGCTTAGAGAAGGAAGTATGTTTTGGCCTTATGGACATTCTGCAAGATCAGTAATGTTTTGGCCTTATGGCCATTCTGCAAGATCAGTAATCCAATATAACCAATATCTGATGCATGTCCGCTATTGCCTTGATAAAGTCCCCAACATAACTAAAACTGAGGTTGAACATGTAAATCTCAGCAGAGGTTATTAACAACAACATACCCCATAAAATCCCACTAAGTGGGGTCTGGGGAGGGTAGAATGTACATAGACCCTACAACTACCTCATGGAGGTAGATAGGTTGTTTCCGAAGGTTGTTGAAATTCTATAAGAATGATCGAATAAGATTGATTATCAGATCTAACTGTTTCTCACATAAATTTTTAACTAAAATGGGTTTTCGGGAGATAGAGAACCATACAAAACTATATTATCTATATTTAAATTTCAAATTATATACCTAAGAGCTAAGACAAGATGAAATTAGTTTTATTTTCTTAATTTCACGAACGGAACAAGTGCAACTCACTCTTGGTGATAAAGGCTTCTTGATTTGTAATCAAGAATATAGGTCAAACAAGAATTATCCTCAACTTCCATTTCGTTTCTTTCTACAATTGCATAGTCTATCACCTTCCTTATACTAGGTTTTTTGGTACTGCCTTCTTTTGTGGACTCCTAGGAATTCTGTATAGAGGGGAGGACATTCTTCAAGTTGAACTAGCTCTAGGGTTACTGAAAACCTCTTCGCCTTCGACTGAGTACATGTTTTTGAAGCAAAACCTCTGCCTTAAGGAAAAGTGTATAACTCATAGCTACAAACAAAAGAGAGAGGCTAGGTGTCAATCAATAGAAAGAAAAGGAAATGGATCCACTTCTTTTCATTGCCCTACTTTGTCGCCTATACAAAACAATGAGAACTGACAAAAATGATTTTTTTCCATTTTTCCCCCGATCTGAGATCAATGATTTTGGTTTAATGTGATCTCGTTACTTTCAACAATCAAAGAATGTATGAAAACTCATTTTACAGCAAACTATATCCCTAGATCTCTATTCGGGAACTTCTTTAAACACTTATAAGTTCCTATCATTGACTATGATCTTTTGGAAATGTTTGTTCAGGTGAAAATGTGGAAGGGATGAGGAAAATCCTATGTTGCTCGGACTCAGGTGCAGGTATCTAAGACAGGTGCGAATCCGAGAATCGGATTTGGCAAAATCTAAATTTTAAGATTTAGGGGTACAAATCCGTGTATGGATACGAGTGCGGGGATTCGGCTAAACATTCAACATTACAAAAATAGAGTTATAAAGATATTCTATAATTTGAGAGATTTTTTGTAAAATTCAATTTTTCATGTCCATAAAGTGATACATTAAAGAAGGGAAAAGGGACAAATATACCCCCGAACTATCATAAATGGTATGCAGATACCCTCCATCATACTTTTGGAACATTGGTACCCCTACCGTCCAAAAACTAGAGCATATATACCCTTCATACTAACGGACATACACGTGTCATAATCTTATCCACCGATCGACATTTATTTAATATTGGATCGACGGATAAGATTGTGCCACGTGTCGCTATTTAGTCTTCCATTAGAGTGAAGGGCATATATGCTCTAGTTTTTAGATGGCAGGGGCACCAATGTCCCAAAAGTATGATGGAGGGTATCTGCAAACCATTTACGATAGTTCGGAGGTCTATTTGTCGTTTTTCCCATAAAAGAAACAATAGGACCAAATGTTAAAATAGAAACAATAGGCCCATTACAGGTAAAATGTCACTAGAAGTGGTTAGGCCCAAATGTTAAAATAATTTTAGTTGAAACATGGAGGCCCATAAAGGGTATACAAGACATTTCAAAAAAATCTCTATAAAACCCAAGTTTTATATTCTCTATCTAATCATACTGCCGCTACCTCTTCAAAATACACCAAAACCTCAACCCTAGCTCATTCCTACTCCCTCTTTTCCAGAATACCGTCGAAGTCCATCCATTTAAGGTCGCCAAGGTTTTTGCATTCTCAATCTTTACCCAAAATTTATTCTGGACTCTTGTCGAAGTATTCGGATGGCGTTGACCGAATCTGACACACCCCGCACCCGCATCAGAGTCACGTTGAGACAGATTCGGCAGCAAAAAATGAAGAGTCCGCGCAGCATAGGGAAAAACTGTAAGGATGGATTGCAAAAAAGTAAAGTAATTCCTTTTTTTTTTTGAAATTGGTAACATGAGTAATTCCTTACACTTCCATGTTGCTAAAAAGTGAATCTTAGGTCTAACTCAACCTCAAAAGCTAGCTCATGAGGGGAGGATTGCCCAAAATCACATAAAGAGACCACTCATCCCTTTTTCATCTGATGTAGGACTCTCCAACACTTCCATGTTGCTAAAAAGTGAATCTTAGGTCTAACTCAACCTCAAAAGCTAGCTCATGAGGGGAGGATTGCCCAAAATTACATAAAGAGACCACTGATCCCTTTTTCATCCGATGTAGGACTCTCCAACACCCCACCCTCAAGCCAGGGCTGGACATTTAGAGCGAGGACAATTTAATATAGAGGCTCAACATTGGTAAGCAGGAATTGAGATGGGTCATGTTTTGATACCAGGTTAAGAAATGGATTTTGGACCTAGCTCAACCTCAAAAGTGAGATCATGCGGAAAGGATTACCCAAGACCATATAAGAAGACCACCCATTCCTTTTTCAACCGATATGGGACTCTTCATCACATAAAAGTATTTAAAGACCTTACAGATTAGACAGGAAGTATAACATAAATCTCTCTTTTACTTCTCTTCCACCAAAACTAGCTCCCCTTTTCCCTTCCCTCTTTATGTCACAAGCTAGAAAAAGGTATGAGGTTTTTATTTTTAATTTATTTATAAGCCATAAGGCAATGGCAAGTAGGTAAGCTAATTGCCTAAGACTCATGTGATACCAAGCACATCACATAGCCAATTCGAATTTCACTAGCGCAGCTACTACTTGCTACTTATAGTAGTCCCACACATAAAAAAGTGGATACATGGTGTACATTTAATGTTATTCTTTTAACAAGAGATTATGGTTCAACTTACCTATAATAAAAAAGAGTTAAGGTTCAATTTACCGATAAAAAAAGAGTTATGGTTCAATTTACCAATAAAAAATAGTCAAGTTCAAGAAAATGAATTAATTCTAATTTGTAAATATAGATAATCTACAATGAAGTTTACTCAATGAAACAAAAAATTATCCACCAATTGTATTGCAGGGTCCAAATCCCTCTTTGCAGATGATACATGATGAAGTTCATTCTTCTTTGTATCTCCCATCTTTCTTTAGTCAATTTTATGGTATAATAGGGCTACTATTGGAACCAAAAGGGTTATCCTAAATTGAATTGCTCAGAGAAAGAGATGAAAAAACGAATGTTGAAGAGGAACTCTAAATCTCAAAGTCTCAATTAGCAAAGGCTTGTCTCAATAGTAAATCAGCCACATGGGTTAATCCAGGCCTTCCACATTCAATAATTGGAAACAAGTGGCAGTCACTTAAGGACTCCAACAGTTATAGAAGCAATTGGATGTAGATGTAGAGAAGCAAATGCACTATATATAGTAATTTTGATACACGTGCGTTGCACGTGAACATCAAATCATATAGTGTACTACTTTTAAAAATAATGTCAATATTATTAAACCAATAATTTAAGTAAACAATGATGGTTTGATGGACCCTTGTATTTGTATGAGTTTGTATTCTGAACCCTCTTACTTTATACCTTATCAACTGGACCCTTAAACTTATTAAAACACAATATTTGAAACCTCTCTGACCATTGACCAAACCTAAGTGGCATAAATATTGCTAAGTTGAAAAATGTGTGAATACACTCACTTCTAAGCTCGTAAATACACTATATTATATTCAAAAACATTTTTTTAATTAAAAAAAACTTATTTCTTCACTAACCCTCTCCCACCCCACCTCACCCCGCCCCCGCCCCCACCCCCACCCCAATTTATCTTCTTCTCCAGCACTCTTCCCACACCTGACCCTAACTTTCTTCTCTTCTTCTTCAACAAAATCACCCACCACACCCATTCTCTTCTTTTTCTTCGAAATCACCCTCCTTACACTCTCTTTTTCTTCTTCTTCAATCCACTCTCCTCTTTGCAACAAATCAAACCCCGCCCCTAATTTCTTTTTTCAGACCCCATTTTTCTAATTTCTTAGTGTTTTATTTTAAAAGTTGAAACCATTGTTTGTGTTAGTTGGATTCAAAAAGGAGGTATGATATGGATTAATGTAAAGGGTGATGGTGGGTATTGAAAAAGTTGAAAACTCCATTGATAAGCTTGAGAAAGCTTGAAGAACAACAAATGGGTCTTATGAATTTGTGAAATTAATTCAAATTTGTGATTGGGGCTCGTTGGATTTGTGTTAGTGAACTTGTAGTTGAAATTTCAAGTCAAATAAAAAAGAATTTCATCTATTTGACATGAATTTGGTGCTCAAATTGTGAGCATATATATGAAGTTTGAAGAACATGGCTATTATAAAATTTCCAGAATTTAAAAAAGTTCAATATTTGATTTTCTTATTTTCTTAATATTTAATTTCTTATGTGTCATTGAAAATGACATGAAATTACACAGGTAAGAGATTGGATTACAGACAAGTGATTTGATGAGAAAAAGGTTTAAAATATTGTGTCTTAATGAGTTTAAGGGTTTAGTTGACAAAGTGTTGAGTAGGAGGGTTCAGAATACAAACGCATACAAGTATAAGGATCCATCAAACCATTTCGCCTAAATAAAATAATAAAAAATAAGTTTCTATATTCTCAACAAAAAAAAGTATAAGTTTCTATGAATAATGGAGGTAAACTTTCTTATGATTACTAGTTATTTACATACTGAAAGTTGTGAAATCATCATCCCAAAACATTCATATTTATTTATCATTAGATATAGATAAGGAGATGCGACAGTTCTCTATGGCCTCCAATTACATTTATCTTTTTTCTTTTTTTTACTTTTTCTCTTTTTAAAATCAATTGTGATGTGTAATGATAAAAAGTCACTCTTAAAATTTCATAATTACACCTTTTAAATATACTTCTCCTCCCTCCCCTATAATTCATTGTGTGAGAAATATAGGAAAAGAATATTATTGTATTGTTGTTGTGACTACATTATTACATTGAGACTCTGTTTATAGACACTAGAATACAATCCTTTACCAAGTAGGATACTATTTACAATTCCTATTTTTATTTGTAGTCTTATTCCTATTCTATATAGGATTGTATAAACTTATTCCTATTCTAATAGGATTGTATAAACCTATTCATGCCCTAACACTCCCCTCAAACTAGTGCATACAATTCATGTACCTAGCTTGTTACAAATGTAATTAATACGAAGACCGATGAGGGGCTTTGTGATATATTTGCAAGTTGATCAATTGACTTCACAAAATTGACAGTCAATCTCAATGTGCTTGTCTTCTCATTAAATACTGAATTTGATGCATAATGCCAATAAAACACGGAGAGATAAAATTGAAGTGTTGAACTTCCCAAACCAAACTTGCAAAGACTGTTTCATACCATAGAGCAACTCACATAATCGACATACAAGGCTACTAAACTCCCCCTGAGCAACAAAGTGCTCAAAATCTAGTATATGGATATGGATCATTTTGAAATCAATAGATGAGTCGATATTAAACAAGAAAGTCACCAAAATATTGGTCGAAACATGCTCATACGCCAGAGTATTAGATTTGATGGCTGAAAGTGGTAACAATCAAAGAAATAAAATTATATGGGTAGGGTCAGAATGATGGCACGACCCAACTAGAAAATAGAAATTATATGGGAAAGGTCAGATTGATGGCACGACCCTATTGAAAAAGAGAAATAATATTAGGTAGGGTCGGAATGATGGCACGATCCTACTGAAAAAGAAAAACTATATGGGTAGCGTCGGATGATGGCACAACCGTACGCAAATCAAATTTGAGGAGTCACCGAAAAGACGAATAGAACAAAGCAAATCAAATTAGAGGAGTCACCGAAAAGACACACGGTGCTATGTAACTCAGATATGAGAAAGTAGTTCAAAAAATATGAAAAGTAGTCCGGAGAGATGCACGGTGTTACGCAAATCAAATATGCAAAAAAGGTAGTCAGCAAAAGGATGGCATGGAGCTACACAAATTAAATATTAAAAAGTAGTCATCATCTTTAATCAAATTTGAGGAGTCACCGGAAAGACGAATGGAACAGAGCAAATCAAATCAGAGGAGTCACCGAAAAGACACGGTGTTATGTAACTCAGATATAAGAAAGTAGTTTCGAAAAATCCACGGTAGTACGCAAATTAAATATGAAAGGTAGTCTGGAGAGATGCACGGTGCTACGCAAATCAAATATGCAAAAAAGGTAGTCAGCGAAAGGATGGCACGGTGCTACACAAATTAAATATGAAAAAGTAGTCACCGAAAAGATGGCACGGTACTACACAAATTAGATATGAGAGTAGTCACCGAAAAGATTACACGGTGCTACACAAATTAACTATGAAAAAGTAGTCACCGAAAAGATGGCACGATGCTACACAAATACCGACGGATATGGGGTTGACACAAAACAGCCCTAGTAAGTCACCAGAAATTGACGCATAGTGACCTGTCTGACTGAGTTTTCTTCCCTGGAATAAGTTCATATATTATTGATCCTACTTTTGTTAACATAATCATTGGCCAGACGGGTAGCATATATGGGTAATAGCCACCCGCTGGCAGCGGAAGCTCTTTGTTCTCTACCAAGATCGTAGAGGCTCTGATACTATGTGAGAAATATTGAAAAATAATATTATTGAATTGTTGTTGTCTACATTATTACATTGAGACCCTATTTATAGACACTAGAATACAATCATTTACCAAGTAGGATACTATTTACTATTCTTATTTCTATTTGTATTCCTATTCCTATTTTAAATAGGATTGTATAAACATATTCCTATTATAATAGGATTGTATAAACCTATTCCTATTCTATTAGGGTTGTATAAACCTATTCATGTTCTAACACATTGCTTAGTTATTGTTGTATTGCTTGAGTTACTACTATTAATACAATATAAATAAATACAAATATAAATATAAAATATAAAAGATATACTAAATTGAGTGTTTTAAGTTGGAGTATTATAGTAATTTAACATTCAAAAAAGGGGGGTGTTCCAATTCCACTGAACTTTTAACTCACTCGACAGTTCCAAATCACACTTGAATTTATTAAGAAAAGATCAAAAAAAGGGGAAAAATCGTAGGTTAAAATGTGTGGGAATCCTTCCATTTGTAGTCAACAAAAAATAGATCTAATACCTCCCCCACCCATTTTCTTTTTCCTTTCTTCATTCAACCTTTTCATTAATGGCACCCTCTTTTGAAAAAAAAAACTCATTCGTCGCGTCAAGTGGCCATCATCGATTTTACTTATCCTTTCTTTCTTCACACATCCAACTCACATGGAATAGTACTTGTCAAGTCTATCTTTGGTGAAGAAGGTTATCAAGGCTGGTGTTGGGCTACGAAAAGCAATCATTAAACCTGATGCTAGCTCCTCTTAGTTTAAAACATGGAGTATATGCCATGATATGGTGATCTACTCGCTTTTTGTGCTCTCCCTCGAAAAATATCATTGAAAGTGTACTCTTCTCCAAGAGGGATCCATAGAGGATCTTGGGCAATAATCATAGTGTATGGAACTTTAGTGACCTCTACCCTTAATGGTTGACTCATCCAGTTTCTAATGGGTATAAATGAAACTTATTTTACAGTAAGGAGCAATATTCTTATGATCTCTCCCTTCTACTTAGACTTTTACAGTTATATCACCAATACCTCACGATCAATCCCATTCACCTTCTACTCCATACAATTAATCTCTTTCACCTCCTTTGTTTCGTATATCACCTATACCTCAACTTGAATTGTGAAAGTCACATGCGGAACATAAGCAATGAGTTTGACCCTTCCCCGAGTCATTCCAGTCAGAAAAATCTTAATACCTTAAAAGGAAATAATCTTATTTACTCACATATTTACGCTGATTACAGGTCACTAATCCAGCAGATGGAGGAGGCATCTCTGCAACACATACGGAGGGAGGCTAACTCAGTGGCGGACCTATTAGCAGATTACGGAAGGACAACAAAGGATCCAAATATGACTATAAATTAGCTCTACGTTTTTAATGCATCTCCTTCCTTTATAATAAAAACTTTCGAAAGAGATGCTACTAGAACTACATCGCTTAGATCAGTTCCTTTTTGTAATGGATAAACCTTATTATTAAATAAATAAAATCTTTCCGTTCTTAAGCAAAAAAAAAAAAAAAAACACTCTACTGCTACACTTTGTAGCTTTGAAGTTCTTCTGTCTTTTCTTTCTAACATGTCTTCATATCAAAGCCACATGGGTTAATCCGAACCATCCATTCCGCAAATCGAAACAAGGTGGCCGTCATTTAAGGAAATGTAGTGTATATATTTTTGTTCTCTAAATTTGTTACAAGGTTAATTAAGCATACACAAATTAGGAATGGGCATGTGGTGTCAATTGTAAATAGTTTTCTATTTATCTTATTCATTTCAGTTGTATAAATAGAATGCACTATATAGATTGGAAATCCAATGAAGAAGGAAATTTTCTAAATTTCTAGTGTTACTTCCTATTTGTCTTTTTTACCAAAAGAATGAATAAGGAAAATCCTTATCGCTTAGCCCAACCTAGAGTATAAATGATGCGAGTTTTCTAATTTTGCATGACTACAAGGATGCATGCATAAAATGGAAAAAGTAGAACATTCTGATGGAAAATACTTCATGAATTGGAAGTGTGCATAATAATTTCCATATCCAATATGTTTGTGCCATTTATAGATCAAAATGCATATTTGAGGGTCCATCGGATATAAAACATTAAGTTACAAGTTAAGCTCATGACCCACTTTTTCTTCTCTGTTTTTTTTTTTTTTTTTTTAAATTGGTAACTTTGAAGTTCATGACCCACTTGTTTGAACATGTTTTGATTATTTCAGACATTTACATATGTGGCAAGGAAACTAAAACTAAGAGTTGAGTAAACACCCGTCCCAACAACTGGTATAGGTATTCCAATCCCTAAACAAACAAACTAAACTTCACATCAGAACTTCCACCGCCTAAAGGTTGAATATTCTCCCTTGCCTTAAACATCACATACAAGTTCACATCTAGAATGGAGCAAGAGCAACATAATGCTACCACACATGTGTCTAACCACATATACATCAATATAAAATTGCCTCCTAGCATGCCACATCCATAAGATTCCCTCAAACTTTAGGTCCAGATATAGCACAATCCAGCATCACCCTATAACAGTAGAAACACCAACAACAGCAGAAGTCGTAGTAGCTATTTCACTTCAGTAGCTATCCCTTGAGATTTTAGTTCTCTATCCATTGGAGACACTATTTCAACTTTAAGACTTTACTAGATGGTTGACAGAATTATATTCTTATACAATTTCACAACTTTTAAGAAGTCAAATTGCATTAAACTAATTATCTTTTTAAATGTTTTTATTTATTCAACCAAATTTTCAATAGTATTGTTTTTAAATGTTTCGACCAAATTTTCAATAGTATTATTTTTAAATGTTGTTTTCTACAATAGCCTGGTCAAAAAGCATTGGTGAACTGAAAGGAGTAATTACTAACAGTAAGCACAAACAGCAGCATCAATAGACAATAAGTACAGTAGTAGCTGCTTTGATTCAGAAAAACACTGAATATGAAGGTAGAATTTATGAGACGTACCATAAATCATAGCAGTAACATTGAGCAAAATGATGCTCCTCATCTTCGTTGATGCAAACAGTATCATAGATCGTCTTTCTAACAACGATTTCAGACTAAGTTTACTATTCTTCTTCCTATGCCTCTCATTTTTACCAACAATAGCTGGTTTTATAGATTGCCGAACACCATTAGAACTCGTTGGAGTGCAATGGCAAGAAAATGAAGACGAAGAGTTTTTTATCTGAAGACGTCGTTTGACGGAGTAATATCGGGAAAGGCCTACAGAACTGAGTGGAGAGGAAGATGAGTGTTTTATACTACAGTCGATCGCCGTCGTACAAGGCAACACTGTCGCCATTGCTGGCTGAGCTCCGGCTACTTCGCCGGTCACGCTCTTTTGCCACCGGATCCGGCTTATTCTCACGGTCTGAAAAGACATAAACGCCCTTACTTCATGCTACGGGTTGGGTTGTGATTGCAGCTATTTTGTTTGGTGATTCTAGATATTTAGCAAGACAAGAATAGTAGGTAAGTAAATTAAAAATGTCACAAAATAAACGAAATATATAGGGTGAGTTCGGTTATGGCTATGCCATTTTTTTTTGAAAATATCTTTTAGAAAAATAAATAGATTTGTAATTTGCAGTATATTTATTTTGTGTTCCATAAATAACTAAAAAAAATATTTGTAAATATACATAATACCATATGCTATAAGAGCCGGAGTTGGGAAAGTTTGGATGTGGTGTGGCCGAGATAAGCGTGATTGGGCAAAAATAAAGTGTCTTGGATGGTGAAGAATACAATATCACTGGTGAAATCTATTTTTGAAAAAATTATATATAATAACAAATTATTAATTCAAATTAAATGTTATAACCACAGTTTGATTTAATTGTATTTTGTAGCAAAATGTTGTCATTCGCCTCTCTCCCTGAAATTCTCGCTCACCACTCTCCCTCTCTCGCTCGCCAGTCTCTCTCCGCCTCTCTCACTTTATACAAACACAAATGTATAAATTGTGTTTCTGTTTGTATAAAGCGAGAGAAAATTGTATATACACATGCAAATACATATATCTTCGTATTATACACTTATAATTATACAATACAAATCTTCTCCTGCCCATTTCTCTTTTGCCTTTCTCTCTTTCTCGCTTTATACAAACACAGATTATACAAAATACAATGTATAATTTGTGTTTGTATAAAGCGAGAGAGAGAGATATTTGATATACAAACATTTTATTTCGATTCAATTGTATACAAATTCAAATTTTATGCAGATATACAAACACATAAAATTGAATTGAGAGGTTACCAGCGATTTATACAAACGAGAGACTGCCAACGATTTATACAAATGGCCTGCCAGTGAAATTATACAAATTTGAAGCTCCTGCCAGCGAGTTATACAATCTGATGCTAAAGTTTGTTATGAAGCGCAATTATACAAACTATAGCTATAACATACAAATATGATTTTTATGTTTGCTATATTTTTTTCTATTGAAAATGATTTTTCTTGTTTTTAAGAAATTTATTTTCTTAAACAAAATTTTAACTTATTATACATGAAAAAATTTAAAAATATTTTCTTTCATATATCCACAAAGGAACTTGAAGGTTATTGGGCTTGTATAATCCAATAGTGTTGGGGCAGGTGGTTAATTTTGAACAACAAAAACTAATAAGACTAATGGTGGACCAAATAAAAAATAATTGTGAATATTCATTCACCAAAGACATAATGAGAGTGATGGTTTTCTTTGTGGTTTTATTTTTAATGTGAATGAAAGAGATGTGTATAAGTAAAAATAACTATGCTAAAAAAACGTGCGATGCCACTCTTATGTTTATCATTTCTTCAAAAGAATGTAGATTTTTTAAAGGAATTATATTATTATTACTATCTAAAAAATGTGAATAAGTAAGCAGTTGTCAACATGTTTTTAAAGGAATTATATTATTATTAATATCTAAGAAATGTGAATAAGCAAGCAGCACTCCAACATAATTGCTTGCTTATTCACATTTCAAAAAAAATTGGGTCCGCTCCTATATACTTGCAATTGTATTGCTTATTCATATTTTTTGTAAAATAGTGTTACACATGGATTTTTAAGAAGGGGAAACTAAGCATATGATCCATAAAAACAAACTAGTTACAGATATATACTCTTTATATTTATGTCCCCTAACTAATTACAATAAATACCCTATTTTCTTATAGCTTTAGTTATGTAGCTCATTGTTTATTCTTTTGTTTTTTATTTCTCCATTTTTCTTTTTTCTTTTTATGTTTCTTTGTTTATTTAAAAAAATTTAAACTATTTTATTCTTTATTTCTTTTTATATCATAATCTGATTTATATTCAATATTTATATCCCCCACTCATTTTAAATATTAGTAAGAGAGTCTATTAGTTGAATGAAGAGTATTATGCATAATGAAGATGTGCTCTGCATTGAACCTCCACTTAGTGAAACAGTAACTTTTACTCCAAAGTTGTAGTGGTTTCAGACTTAAACTATGACTGCTTAAGGGAAATAAAATATCATTGTTCACACAAAATAATCAAGGTGTTGACATGAGCTTTAAAAGTCAGCACATTATGGTCTTGTGTTATCCCAGTTTCATGAGTGCTTTTGAGAATAAGCTCAATTCTCATAGGAAGCGACCTACTTCCACATTCACATAGGTGACATATGTCGAGAGTGCTCTTGTATGTTTAACACTCTAAGGCTACATATTTTCATTAAGAGTTTTTTGTAAACTCAACCTTCACAAATTACTATAGGAAACAATACACTCACATCATAGGGAGGGAATAAAAAGATAGTACATTTTTCACAATAAGTCATCATATGATTTGTTTTTCCCATTGAATTTGGTTATATTATCTCTAGTTCCCAAGTTGGGTTTCCTCATATATGACTCAAGGATTTTTAGGCTTCAATCCTATCCCCCTCAATGTGCTCCAAATCTTTTCTCTTGTTAAGGCCTTAGTAAGAGGATCTGCAAGATTATCACATGATTTGACATATTCAACATTAATGGTACTACTTGTCAAATATGATCTTACATTATTGTGTCTGGATTTACCGTTGTAATAACGATTTGGAACTCTATCAATTGCAGCAGTGCTATCACAATGAATTAAAATAGGAAGAATTGGTTTTTCAAATTAAGGTATTTGAAATATCAAATCTCTTACCCAATTTGCTTATTCACTCGCTGAAGCTAAAACAATTAGTTCAACCTCCATGGTAGAGTTAGCAATTATAGTTTATTTTTTTGATCTCCAACAAATAGCACCACCACCCAAAGTAAATATATAACCAATGGTAGAACATGAATCACATGATAAGGTGTTCCAAACTGCATCATAAAAGCCTTCAAGTACAACAAAATATTTTTTATAGAACAAACCATAATTTTTTGTTCCAATTAAGTATCTCATAACTCTTGTTATAGAATGTCAATGTTAATTACCTGGCTTGGTTGTAAACCTGCTAAGTACTCCTACTGCATAAGCAATATGAGGCCTAGTGCAATCAGTCACATATCTCAAACTTCCAATTAAGATACCATAGTCCTTTTGATTCATTACATCATTTTCACCTTCAACAGGAAATAAGTGAACACTTGAATCAAAAGGAGTTACAATATGCTTGCAATCAAGAAAGTTATATTTTTTTCAAAATTTTCTCAACATAATGTGACTGGTCAAGGAAAATTCCATCACATGTTCTTGTTATTTTTATTCCAAGAATAAAATTTGTCTCACTAAGATCTTTCATATCGAGATGGCTTCTAATATTCATGTTAGAGCCAAAGATCAATAAATCATCAACATATAGGCAAGCTTGCCGCTAAGTGTTGAGCTATATGTTCACTTATGATATATGCACTTATCACACTCATTTATTTTAAAATCATTTTCAATCATGCAGGAATCAAACTTTTCATGTCATTCCTTTGGTGCCTATTTCAAGCCATATAGGGATTTAGTAAGTTTACACGCTTTACTTTCTTGGCCTGCTTCAACAAAATACTCTGATTGATCCATATAAATTTTCTCATTTAGGTCCCCATTTTAAAAAACAGTTTTTACATCTATTTAATGAATTTGCAAATAAAAAATTGCATTCATACCAATTAAAAGTCTTATGGATGTAATTTTTGTTACCAGATAAAAAGTATAAAAAATTCTAGGTCTTCTTGTTGCTTAAAACCTGATTCAATTAGTCTAGCCTTATATTTATCGATAGATCCATCCGGTTTAATTTTTTTCGTAAGACCCATTTGCAATCAATTGTTTTACAATCCGGTGGTAAATCAACAAACTTCCAAGTTTTATTAGAAATTAGTAATTCCATTTCATCTTTTACAGCCTCTTTCCAAAAAATAGAATCATGTGAAGATAAAGTTTCTCTCAAAGTGAGAGGGTCATCTCCAACATTAAACACATAAAAATAAGGACCAAAATCTTTTTCTACTTGCTCTTTTACTTCTTCTTAACTCAAAATCATCAATTTCTTTATTTTTAAAAGTAGAAGTAGAAGAACTAGCAGTGACAAAATATTTTGGTCAATCCTTTGACCCCCTCTATTTTTAGAATCAAAAGGGAATTTATTCTCATGAAAAATAGCATCACCCGATTCTATTATAATATTACCTTAAAGATTAAAAAATCTATAGGTTGTACTATTTGAAGCATAATAAAAAAAGCACAAGTAGTAACTTTATTACCCAATGATAACACTCAAATCACCCTCCAAAATCAATTAAAAGAGTGACCGATCGTAGTCAGTAGAAAACCCAATAAAGAGTCGAGGTCGAATCCCACAAGGAATGGTATATTGTAGAGAATTCTTTATCGAGAGATTTGAACTTTAAATTAGCTCATTTGACATAGTAAGAACAATTGGGTGGATGGTACCACCAACTTAATATAAAACTTCTATTATCAAATTATCGCAATTCAAATAAAATCAAGAGTTAACAAGCAATCTAATGGTGCGTGGATTGGATATCAATGTCACATAGGATTTTGCTGCTCTATATGTCCATACATGAATAGGCTAAGCCATCTTCAATGATGTTAATCATCTTTCGATCGCAAAGCATCTATGCCCAGAATCTTCTTTCGGTCTCATCTAAATGTCAATCCTAATCAACTCAATACCTTACTCTATCCTCTCTTTCAAGAATAAGGCAAATAGATCTGACCCATAACCTCTCTTTCAAGCAAATCATAGACATCAAACCTAAATTCCTAATATTGAACTAATTACCCACTCCGATTAATCTCTTTCGAGCATAAATCGGAGATCGGAAGTAGGAATTAAGTTTGAAACCTTAACCCTTAAGTTAACCTCATGGTAATTAGACCAAATCCATGCATGAATAGCAACAAAACAGAGCATAGCACAATACCGACTACATTAAATCAACACTCAACTCCATTAGAGCACCCCTAGATCTTGGGGTTTTAGCTGCCCATCACAAAAAGTAAAGAAAATATACCTTCCATGAAAGCCGCTATTGGTTACTAGAAATCAAGCAATTAAGAGTAAACCCACTTTGAATTTGACTTCAATTTATCAAATTCAAGCTTCAAATTGTAAAACTAAAAAAAAAAAACTAGAAAAAATGTTCTTTCAAAAGTAAAGTGTTCTAAAATTCTAACTCAAAACTTTCTCCCTTGAACTCAGTAGTAGAATTCTCTAAAAATTGTATCATTTGGGCTATTTATAGTTTCCCAAAATTTGGCCCAAAATCCACTTTGTAACCAATTCGGCGACATTAGTCGGGCTCACCAAACTCCCTCGGTAAATCGCCCTTCGCTCGCCTTGTGATGCTCTAGGCTTCTGGTGTTTGAACCTCAGTTGGCGAACTCGATCAGGTTAGGCTTTCATGTTCGGTGAATCATCGAATACCACATTAGTTCGGCATTCGAGCATTAAATCTTTACCTTGCACACTGTCACTTTGGGCGATGTGCATCAGGACCGCCATTCTAATTCGGCGCATCACCTTTTCGATTGGAGTTCCCCGACCTTCTTTGGTAGATACAAGTGCTATGCACTGTCAATTTGGGCGAGGTCGTGCTCAATTGGCGTTACACCCTTCATGTTAGAAGATCAACAATGTTCACTTTGCACTTATTTTTGTACTTTTGGCTATTCTTTCAAACTTCAATCCTTGCCTTGTCCAATTTCCTTCATAGTTGCAACTCATCAATATTTGATTAGAAAAGGACAAATTAAAGTTAGGCATTGGGGATACTAATTATTGAGCTAAATGGACCTTAAATGAGTACAAACCTACCACTCATCACCCAACTTTGTAATCTTGGGATCCATTAGTTTCACAAATGCTAGACAACCCCAAACTCTTAGATATCCCAAACTTTGTTTGTGACCTTTCCACGATTCAAAAATTTTAAATTTAGACTTTTTATGAGCCACACGATTCAACACATAACAAGCAATCAAAATAGCTTCACCCCATATATTTAAATATGCATATGACAGAATAAGCATGACATTAGTCAAATCAACCAAAGTACTATTTTTTCCTTTTCGCTATACCATCATATGAAGGAGAATAAAGAGGAGTAGTTTTATGAATTATTTTCAATGATCTAACAAAAGAATTAAACTCATTTGACTCATATTTACAGTCTCTATCACTTCTAATTCTTTTTATTTTTCTTCCAAACTGATTTTCAACCTCATGGAGATAAGTTTTAAAATTTTCAAAAGCATCACTTTTATTTTTCATCAAGTAAACATACGTAAACTTAGAAAAATCATCAATGAAAGTGATAAAATATATATTACCTCCACGAGTTAAAATTCTTCCAAGTTCAAATTTAATTCTAACAAATCAATTTATTTTAACTTGAAAATGAGGCCTTTTAGTGATTTTGGCTTTACTACAAGCCTCACACTTTTCAAAATTATTTTTAACCATTTGGATTAATCTTAAACTATTCATGATTTCAACATAACAATCATTAATGACACAAACGAGAATGCCAAAAATTAGTAGAAGAAAGCATATAAACAGAAGTAGAAACTTTATTCATTTCAACATTCCGTTTGAACATCCTATCAAATGCATACCCCTTTCCCACAAAAATATCCTTTTTCACAATTACATATTAGATTTAACAATCTGTTTAAAGGCTGCTTAATTAAGAAGAAAACTAGACATCAATTTTTTTCTCATGGAATGAGTATAAAGTACTTTTTTTTCAAAATTAACACCCTTCCGGAGGTAAAACACAATTCGACATCTCCCGTTCCAAGAACTTGAGTAGTGTGAGAATCACCAAGCACGATGGTTTTGGACTCCTCAAAATGAGTATATTTTAAACCAATCTTTGTCATAACAGATATGACGGTTTGCACCAAAATCAACCCACCATCCATCACCACTCTCAACCATGTTTATGTCTGTAACAACCGCCACAAAGGTTCTTCGATAACATTTGTCTGCGGTGTAGGCCACATTTACAGAAATCTACAAAATTGAGCAATATGTCGACTCTTGCCACAAAATCCAAACACGGTCCCTTATCTTGAATTTGTTGATTTTGTGCTCGGTTAGTTTCTTGGGAGGTCTACCATTATTTTTTTTGAATTTTTTCTTCTTAGGCTTCATAGAAGTATTTTTGTGAGATTTAGGAGTAATATTATTCGAAGTAATTAATTTTATCTTCATTGTGATGTTGCTCTCTTTAGATTGTAAAAGTGCATCTTGACCTATTTCCTTTTCTTTCATGCGGATTTTCATTATCAACATTTTGAGAGAGGTTTTCTTTTGTTTATGGCGCATAGTTTTTTGAAATTTATTCCAAAAAGGTGGAAGTTTATCTACTATGCCACAAACAATATGGTTATCTCTAATTTTGACTGTCTCAGACCTGAACTCTCCAGCAATCAATTTAAAGTCTTGAACTTGGTTTACCACTGATTTGTTGTCCACCATTTGAAAACAAAAAAATCTACTAGACACATAATTTTTTGCTCCAGCTTCTTTGGTATCATACTTAATCTGGAATGTTTTCCAAAATTTCTTTGCACTAGAGTAAGTTCTATCATAATATCATAAAAATTAGCAAATAGACAATTAAGAATATAATACCGACACTTATAGGAATCACCATCATACTTTTCCACTTTCTCTAGATGAGAAATAGTTTCATCATCATTCATAGAGGTGATGTCAACTTTATTAGGATTCTTCTCAGTTAACACATAAGAAACATTGAGGAGACTTAGGTATAAAAGTACTTTACCCTTCCATCTCTTGAGATGACTACCATTGAACCAAAATGACTTGTTAAGATCTCCCATCTTAACATTCGCAGATTTTTCAATTGTAGCCATTGTGAATATCCTTAAATTGTTAGTGAAAATTACAAGATTACAAATTACAATTGAAAAATAAATGAAGAAAATAAATCTCTTCAGGCTGAGGCACATATATCGCGCTCTTTAAGAGATTCAAGCCCACTGCAGCAAATGTTTTCACTTGTCCAGTAGTAGTCCTTCTTGACTTTTCCCCTCCAGGATACAACAACGTACTCACAAAGTATAACTTAATAATTCTGGACAAGAGTTGAGTCCAAAGCTCCACAAAAAGAACACATCCCTTTTGTGGAAGAAGAAGAAGAAGAAGAGGAGGAGGAGGAGGAGGAGGAAGAGGAGGAAGAAGAGGAAGAAGAGGAAGAAGAGGAGGAAGAGGAGGAAGAGGAGGAAGAGGAGGAAGAGGAGGAGGAGGAGGAGGAGGA
>JAJOOR010008496.1:0-51051 GCA_036250505.1 Solanum acaule | reverse complement strand
TTCAAAGTGCACAAATAGACACTTTAACTATCCAACCTTTTAATAAATAAACACGCGTGTCTTACCTGGCAAAACGCGTGATGTGCACGCATTTTGCGCAAGTGAGAAGTAATTTTTGAGGCACAAACAGTGAAAAAAATGCTGAAATGACAACTCTACCCTTAATTAATTTTTATTTTTTTTTTAGTTCTAAAATGGACGTGTAAAGTGTTTAATTAGTTGGCAGCCATTGAGTGGCTCAATAATACACGTGGTAGCGTGTGCATTTCACGCTCTTGGCTCCAAAAATCGCGTGTTTATTTATTAAAAGGTTGGATAGTTAAAGTGCTTGTTTGTGCACTATGAAAGTTGGAGGTCAAAGTTAAAATTTGAAGCCAAGTTTAAGGTCAAATATATGTATTATCCCTAAAATTTCTGTGGAGGAGTTGGAAAGACTTGAGTTGGCTTTTGATGCTTTGAAGAAGAAGCTATTTGGGCATTCACATGATCTGATGAGGAGCCACTTGTTTGGGAAGCCAGAGGAAGCAGAACAGAGGCGAGACTTAACCAAGGTTGTGCAGGAATGATCTTGCACTGCCATCCCTTTCATCGGATGATGTTAAATCTCAGAACGACTGAGGCAATTCTGAGTCTTGGTATGTCTACATTCTTGTTGGTGACCTCTAGCTTTGGGATTGGGATTCAAAGGATGTATTATTAACACAATCTTAAATATGGCATTTCAATGTAACTATGCTATAGTTATTGGTTTTCACTCTCCAGTCACCAACACATTTTGACCTTCAGCACACATCACTATATTACAATCAGACATATGGACAGGTTTGTCCCTCTTGTGTTTGGTTTTATAAGTTTTTCTCTTCTGTTTTCATTAAGAAAAATAATCAGTCTTTTCTAAGTTCTCTTTGAGAAAAATAATCAGTTAGAGAGTTGAAGCTGAATGTGATTATTGGAACAATAAACACGGGACTGAAAATGAAAAAATCCCATTGGACAATTATAATTTACAACAGGAAATATGTAATTGAAATAAACAAAAGTAGATTCCGGCCGATTATAGCTGCTAGTCATTTATTCCTTAGAGTATCTATAATCCAGTTTATCGATGACCTTTCTGCCAATGAAGACATGCTTTGTAGCAATATTGACAATGCTTATGTAAGTAGTATTTCTTTTCAGATGGTCAGCTAATTACTATCAAGTTAAGGGATGCAATGGCTAAATCTAAAATTATAGAAATACTAGTGTTTAAGTTCAACATGATGAGAACTATAGATTACACCCCAAAATATCTAGAAGACTGTATGGACATCAGGAACTATAGAATATTGAAGGTGTCAAGAAAGTGATCAAAACAATGTAACGATTTTACTTCCAACACAAACAGAACAAGTTTCATGTCATATATTCCATCTCATTCTGCTATACAGACACAACAGTTGAATTCATTTTATAAAATTGTGTTTGGAGGCTATTAGTTTCGGCTGATTGAATCCTATGAATTTTGTGTGTATTCGTAGATTGACTGATAAGAAAAGGTTCCTCTTTCTTGTAGCTTTCTTTTGTCCTTAACTAAAAAGTTTAAATAGAAAATGACTATACAAATCAACAAAATAAATTGAACAATCAAGTATATTGTTACTTACTTGGTCAACAGAAAAATATTGGTCATTCCGTTGAAACGGGTGATGTCGTAAGTGGGACATGTGATTGTTGAGCAGCGAAGAACTCTTGCATTTTCCTTATTTCTCTTCATCTCATCTTCTAAGGTAGACAAACGATTGTTCAAGGATTTATTCTCTTCATTCAAGGATTTGTTATCCCCTCGAGTTGAACATAGCGCGGACAATAAGTCAGCCTTCATTCAAGGATTTGTTATCCTCTCTTCTAGCTAAGGCGCTCGCTTTTCACTATCGACTTGCTTAAGGGCAGATGAACATTACAAGTATGCTTCATTTAGCTTCTCACTTTAAGTGACAAAGCACTCCCTTCTTACAACTTGCTTTGACATTTAAGCTCATATAACTATGGCATCTAGTCCCTTTAAGTTCTGGAATATCGCACACAAAGAACAACCAGATAAGTTGAAAAACGTTGCTAATGTAGAGAGTTCATCTTAGAGTGCATTTGGAATGGTTCCACGAATTTTTAATGGTGGTCTTGATACACTTCATTCCATTGGTTCAATCTTTCAGTATTGGACTTACCCAATTAGTTTGAAAAGGATATATCTTCGTTGCTTTCCGTTGATTAGATTGTTGACTTTTTTATATATTTTTTGGTTGTTCATCTTTTCTGATACATAATGGTTTAAATTTTTAATGTATCTCGTTGATTTTGTTTCTTAAACTAATGTATACTGTCTTCGTTTCAACAATATGATACATTACAATTCTATCATGCACAATATATCGTGTTCAAATGTTAGTTTTGATACATAACCTTAATTAGTATTGATACTTGATGCAAAAATTCTACCAAATATATTATTTATCATGTATCAGCCTTTTCATCTACAAATTTTTGATACATATGGATTCTGCTCTCAAACAAAATAAGTTACATAAATAATAATGTATTATGCACTAATATTTTAGGCATGATACGTAAATTCAAATTTATACTAAATGTATTTGATACATAACAGTTACCAAACAATAATGTATCGGTCTCAACCTAACATCTTATGGGCAACAATTTCTTATTTAATGTATCTCATAGAAATACAACACTTATCAATTTAAACAAGATACATAAATAGTAATATACTGATAAATCTATCAATCTCGAAAATAGTTTCGGTATAATCGACTTTGATTCTACCTTCGGCTTTTATTAGGACATAGGATATATAGATCCTTTTTGAGTAACGACACGGTGAATGACAGTTGTTATAGAGAAAACCTGAAAGATGCAGCAATATCTTGTTAACAAAATTGAAAGGATCTTCGATTAACAGGAGAAGAAATTTAAAATCCATCACTTATGTATCGTTCATAACTCACCTTGCTTTTCCAGATTCCTTAATGTATTCATCATGTATCAACTATTGTTTTCGACTTTTTTCAATCTATTACAATTTGGGTGAGAATTGAAAGAAGAAAACTTGAATTTTTTGAAGCTAGACGGATTTTGAATTGAAGCTGGGAGGATTTGGAAGAGAATTGAGAGAAGAAAAATTGAATTTTGATTTGATTGAATCTGTTAAGATTTGGGAGAGATTGAAATCAACTAGATTAGTATAATTTGGAGAACTCACAGTCAATTTTATATTATCTTTCCTTTAAAAGTGTAACTTAATTTGTTTTAATATTTACTTTCCTTTAAAAGTGTAACTGAATTTGTTTTAATGTATCAAATTTGATGTATCCGACTTGTTTGCTATGTATCCGGATAGCATTGATTTTGAGGGATTTTTGTAAATTAAAAAAAGTAAGGATAAAATGTAATTTAGGTCCTTACACTATGAAATTTATGTAAGTTATATTATGAAATTTGTCTGTGCACGCATGAGCCCAAGGGCCCAATATATATGACTGACAATATTTGGGAATACTTGTAAGGCAACGGTTGGAAAATCAGCATAAAGGTAGTTGTTGAAGAACATTTCATTGTAAAAGACTGCTAACATATGTACACACATTCTATATACATTACATTTATGATTGCCTACTCTATGCATGTATTTACATATTTACAGAAGCTGATATCACAAAAGGCGAAATAGTAAATGCACAGTCAATGCATGTATTTACATATATTTACCGAAGCTGGTATTACAAAAGGCGAAATAGTAAAGCAGCCTGTTACTCAATGACAATCATATTGATATTCTTAATTACCGTTGTAACTTTGTGATGCGTGTGTAATCGTTTAAAATTTATTAAATATAAATTTATAAAGTGATTCGGATTATATTAAATTCATGAATATATTAGTCCAAATAAATACTATGGATTAATATAATTGAGTTAGTTATGTAAATTCAATGAATATGAATTTAATTAGGATAAATTAGCTAACTAGTCAAAATCTCTAACATAATTATTAAAAACATCTAAACTTTAAAATAATTATTAACAATGTCAATATTTTAGCAAATAAAATGTATTCTAATATAATTCATTTACCTTCCTTTTATTTCTCAACTTGAACCCACTTTTTTACTCCATTAATACATGTGAAAGGAAAAAACAAAGACCCCACTACCACACTTTACTCTCTCTAAATTTTTTACCCAAATTCTATCCTTTCTCTTTCTCTCTCTCACAATTTCTTTAATTATTCCATATCCTCAAATAACTTAAACCTTGTCTTTTCTAAATCAAACTCCTCCATTTTTCTAAGAAATCTTAGAAATCATTCAAAAGATTTTCAACCTTTGTTGAAGTGAATTCGACTGATTTGCAATTGTTTTCATCAGGGAAGAAAATTTTGAAATAATTGATTGGGATTTCGAAAGTGAATTCGATTGATTTCATTGAACTTTGAGATTGTCAGTGAGATACAAAAAGGATCGGGTATTCATTAACGGTTGATTCTTTATTTTTCTTAGAAGTGATTCGAAAATGACTATTGAGAAAGTGATTGAAAAATGGATCTGGATCGTATTTTGTATGTTGGATCTTCACATGAAGATCTTCATAAATTACTATCTGAATATTGGATTTAAAGGTTAGACAGTCACTGATGTATTCAATTTAGGAGTTTCGGATCAATATCTCATCCAAGACACTTTGTTGGACGGCATCAACAACTCTAGTTATCTCTTCAAGGAATTGAAATATTTTTGCATCTTTCTCATATGCATAAGGACCCAAAGGAGATGAAAGTACAGAATGATCAGTCATATTTCAAAGTAAAAAAAATAATACTTTTTTTAATCTGTAATCCGTTTGGGATACAAACAGTGAATGACTAAATTATTTTGATTTTTTTTGTATGTTAGATGCTTGGAATACAAAATAATTTGGAAACTTATTTAGTAGATGTTCTATAAATTAAACATTGAGTGTAATATATTTTTGGAATACATAACATATAAGAAATGCATCTTTTGTCATGAAATACTTTTTTTGGAAATACAAATTTTGATTGACCCTATGATTTTAAATTTATATATTTGATGATTGGAATACATATTTTGTTGAAATATTAAGAAAGAAAATACGTTTTTGAAAAATATACAAACCAACTGAATGAACACGAGCTTACATAAGTATTTGGATACAAATATATTTCTTAAATAACTACAAATCCATTTTGTATACCTATTGGAATGAATACAAAATAATAAAGAAATACAAATGTCATTATACAAATCCAAACATTAAATCCATAATGAATACAAATACTCATATCATACATATTGAAAATGAATACAATAAATTACTTTTGAAATTGTAACTGTTGAGAATTTTAAGTGATTTGTTCTTTTTTTTTTTAAAAAATATTCTCTCCCGTGATTTTCTCCTTTCTGTTATTAAATAATTGTATTCTTTCAAATATAAAAAATACATAAATCAGAAGAATAACAAACTAAAATATTGACATTTTTAATAAATATTGAAAATGTTGATAAGAGATCCCATTAAATGCTAAAATATTGACATTTTGAAAATTTTCCCATTTAATTAAAGTCCATTTGGGTGCAATGTGACAAATGACGTAGCATGTCAAGTTAAACAAGAAGCCAATAGGATCATGACAAAATGACAAGCCTGCTCCATAAAGCCCATATGTCATGTCACTTAAATCTGATTGGCCGAAGGAAATTCTGTTCCAATCACGACTCCTTTATTCTAAAACTATAAATATGGGTCCTCATAATTCAGAAAAGGAACCGAAAAATTCTAAACAAGAAGCTAGAGAAAGCCCGTGGTACAAACACCATAAAATTCTCTATAAGCTACAAGTTTAAGAATTTATGAGCCCTTGAATTCAAGTAAAAGTCAAGATCAAGATAAAGTTCAAGTTCAAGTTCATCAAAGATTCATGAACAAGCTTTAAAGCTCTTGAATTCAAGATCAAGTTCAAGACAAATTCAAGATCAAGATCAAGAGCCCTTAAATTATATCTGAAAAGACGAATTCAGAGGAATCATAAAGATTGTAACGCTCACACTTTGAAATAATAAATACGATTATTGTGATACTTTTCCGTTATTGATTATTGTTTTTTCTCGAAATGAATTTTATTGTTTACAAATTCTGGCACGCCCAGTGGGACAATCTCTACCTTGTTATACCCCATTTTAACCGAGGTCAAATTAGTGTACAACATATTGGTGATTTCTAAATTAATTAACTTAAGAAGTCGCCACCTAACTATTACAAGGGTGAGTTAGGACACCTAATTTTTCAAATTGACTCCATTTCATGGTCTTCTAACCAATTAGAGATTCTAAGATAAGAGTTCAATTAATCCTAAAAGGAAGGGGTAAGGCATCCTTTAAGATCCATACTAGAACGGTTAACCGACCTGACTTAAGTTAATTTAAAGAAAATCTTATAAGATATGAAGTAATAATTTATATAAATATAAAGTAGCTAGTATTTAAAGTATATTATATGTCCTAATATGAGAAAGAGAGCTTTAAAATTAGTATTAATCAAGATTTTGAGAAAACAATGATCGCATTGAAATAAATCAAAAGAAACTTGAGTTTAAAAACTGACTTTGATAATAAAACGAAATCATTAACAAATAAACTAAACTTCAAGGTGAAAATATGATATTATTTTTGTGAAGAAATAATGTCCCTTGGTTAGGACTTCACTTAAAAAAAAAGCCATTTTATTAAGAATATATTCAATTATTGATAAGTTTTTTTTTTTTTTTTTTAAAAAGGTTGTTGTCAAATTGAAAGAGTGTTGATATCACATTCTCCGAATAGTGGCTATTATAGCCATAGAGGAACTCTGATATACGCAGCCTCAGAATGTTTAGTGTATGGGATTCACGGTAGAGCCGTTGATATTTGGGCACTTGGCTGCATTGTGGTGGAGATGCTTACTGGGAAGCGGTTATGGCCTGTACATAAAAACAAGGATGAATTAATGTTCATGATTGCGCATCAAAAACCAGAGATTCCAAAAAATATATCAGATGAAGCGAAGGACTTTTTAAGCAAGTGTTTGGAAAAGGATAACTGTTTGAGATATACTGCTAATTTGTTGCTTGATCATCCATTCATCAAGAACAGTTGCTATAAGAAGCTGATGGAAGATCGCTTAATGTATCCTTGCGTTAGTCTAGGATGCAGAGATTGGATTTCTTCAGAGCACTTGTTTTCGACAATCAGTCCTCGTGACTGCAACTTGAGAGGATCAATGTCTGATATGTAAGAGGGGCCTCGAATTGAATTTGAGAGACTTACATGTATATTAACTCGTGAATCTCTAACAAAACTGATTGATAGCTTAGTGGTAATGAATGGGTCGTGGAAATGCTTAATAATTTGTTGTTCTTTTAATTCGATGGAGTTCTGCTTCTGATCTGCAAGCAGGACAATTTTTGGGATTAACTTTTTCTACCAATTGGAGGCCTTCTTCCAGTTATGTTTAAATTTATATTTGAAGTTATAAATTTTCATTTTATAGGTTTTAATGTGATCTTCTTTATGCAATTGTAGTTGGTTTGATGAAATGAAGAGTGTAAGGTAGATATGGCTTTTGATAATGTTGACTTCGACCTATAATTTTAAGTCTTTTAGGGCATCAACAATCCAAACATCAATTTTTTTCACCAAATTTGGTGTCAGCACTATTTTTGGGGTAATCAATTCCAATCCACTGCACCAAATTTTGCATCAAAAAGTAATATTTTTCTTTCTCTTCATTATTATATTATTATTTCTTATTTCATAAAACAAATTCTTTCTAAAACATTCACCATATATAATTCATGGTGAATGTCCATTACTACTTTGTTGAATGTTTATTATTTTCGGTTATTTTTAAGTACATTGTATTATTTGTTTAAAAATTTATATGTTTGCATTTTTAATTTTTGTGAAGGTTTATTGTAGTTATATCCAATTATAATTTATAGTAGAATTAACATAAATTTAATTTAAAAAAAAAGTCATATATAGAAAAATTAATTTATAAAAAAGCTAAATTTTATATCTAAAATTAATATTATAAAAATATTACATAAATAATAATTAAATATACACGAGATTTAATTAAAACATACAATTTATATAATGTTTAATTAAAAGTTTGTATAATGAAATTGTCACACCCCGAGCCTACACCCTGGGCGAGACTGGCACTCGAGAACCATTTCTGGCCCCAAGCGAACCCTTGGCCTGACTTACTTACTCAGCGGAAGAATTAAACACAAGAGATAGCTCATGCAATAACTTAGCCAAAAATGGCATCTCAAGTATTAAACGTTTACAACTGAAATGAATAAGACTAAAGAACTAATACTATTTGTCTATGAAGCCTCTAAAACAAAGAGGGATGTCGGGACAGGACCCCTGATCATCCTAACAACTGAAAACTAGAAAGCAAATGATAAAAGAGTTCCTCGGAATGCAAGGAGGCTCACCAACTGACTTGGAGTGCTGAACCTAATCAATGAGGCACTGGATGCTGATCCTGGTTACCTGTGTCTGCATTATAAGACGATGCAGGCCAACTGGCATCAGTACATTGAATGTACGAGTATGCGAGCTGGAATGCTAAACAACACATAGGCTTGAAAAGATTCTGAAAGAAAGATTTACCTTGGCTCTTCTCTACTCATGAATAACTTAACTCAGAATAAAGCAATGAACACACGTAATATATGAAAAGCTTTATAAAACAGTAAAAGCAACTTAGTTCATTAAAGGAAATGCAGTAACAAACTCAACTTTACTCATATAATGAAATATTATAGTTTTTGTGGGAGATTCTCTAACCGACAACCATCACTATGAGCCTAAGTGGTGATACAACGTTCTTACCATCACACTGCCTTACTGTCCTATACTTTGCCGTCATATAGAACTACTTAACTTAGTGGATCCACTAGCTTAACTTATGTGATCATCTAAAAAGCATGACCCATTAATACCCATGATGGCTACATGGTTTATGGAGACTTGAGTTAATATAAACTCGCATCCCCATATCGATGCTCAATACTAATCCCAAAATATACTTAACTCATATGATTTAAAATCAAAACTTCTTTCTTTTGTTTGAGATAATTACTCAAAACTTAGCTTAAAAGCTCTCTTAGAATTGATGTTCCCTTTTCTTGCTCAAATGTGAAAACATTTATAAACTCTTTGGGAATACTTAGTTCCCTTATAGCTTTTTGAGAAATGAACTCAAATCTTTACTCTTTGCTTAACTTGAAACTTAAGTCTTAAAACAAAGTTAAAACATTTGTGAAAGACTTTTGAAAACTTTAAAAACTTTGCTTGACTTGCTTCATAACTTCTAGACTTGACTCTTAACTTCTCTTGACTTTGATCCTAACTTTCCTTGAATTGGATTATGGATTCAAGGTTCATGATCTCATGTTTATGGATGATTTAATGATGTTTAGATGTACCGTAGAGTGTTGGAATTAACTAGAAAACATAGGTACATTACTAAGGAACAAGTACGAAAAGGTGGGGAACGAATGGAGAGAATTGGCGTTCCTGGCGCTCTGAGAGGCGCGGGGGGCCAGCCCTCAACATTGAGGGACTGGTCTGGGGTGCGCTGCCTGGCGCGGTGCCCCAAGGGTGAAGATTCAGAGACACTTTTGGGGCGCGCTGGCTGGCGCGACGTGTTTGACGACTTTTCTTCTCTGTTTTTCATCCCTAAACCCTCTAAACTTCCATGGTTCCTTCCCCGAACACTTAGCATCATTTATACCCTCAATATATGATAGATTCAAACCAAAATTACACCCGGAAACATGAATCAAATCACAAGAAACTTCAATCAACACAACCCACAAGAATTCAAGAAAACCTTCAACAATGTTCATCAAGAACTAAATTTCTAAACCTTCAAAGAGTTAAATTCGCGAAATTAAATCATGATTGGCGCGTGGGTGAACTAACCCAATGCTATGTGATCTCACATACCCTTTTAGGGATCACCCCCGACGAAATCCACAAGCTATCCTTGACGAAATCGAAGAATCTTGCTTCCTCTTCTCCTTTCTCCTCTTTTCTCCAAGCGCTAGCGTGAACTGTAACTTTTCTAAACTGACCAAAATCTGGTTTTACCCCAATTAATCTACTAAAACGAATTAGAATAATTGCGTAAGGAAAAGACTAAATTACCCTTCCAAAAATCCGGATTAGACTTTTCTTAATCCAACAACCCAACTTCCAAAGGGCATAACTTACTCATACGAACTCGGAATCGCGCAAACTTAGTGGCGTTGGAAAGATCATTCCAAGAGATTTCCAACCTTATATTGAAGTACCTCTAAATCATCCTGAGCTAGAAGTTATGACAGTTTGAATTTGGCCAAAACTCAACATTTCCTAACTTAAACAAATTTCCAGATTTGTCACTATTTCCAAAAACGATTATTTCAAGTTCTTAGCTTCTTCCTAGATATTTCAAACTGTGAGATGTTACAATATCTCCCCCTTGGGAACATTCTTCCTCGAATGAGATTACTCCTACTGGATTAAGGGTGGTAACATCAAGGTCAAACACCCAACAAGCAAATGCAAACGAACAACATGCTCACTCATAATTTAAAGAGTACTAAGAAGAGAATTAGTACCTTGGTCTGTATTTTCTCCGGATTCAAAGAGATGTGAATATCTCTACTTCACATCCTCTTCAGTTTTCCAAGTAGCTTCTTCAATAAATTGGTTCCTCCAAAGGACTTTGACTGATGCAACCTCTTTTGTCCTCAACTTGCGAACTTGGCGATCTAGAATCTGAACCGGAATCTCCTCATAAGATAAGCTATCCTTGATCTCAATATTTTCAGTTGGTATGATCAATGAAGGATCGCCCATGCACTTCTTCAACATGGAGATGTGAAACACCGGATGAACCGCTGCTAGCTCTTGTGGTAGCTCCAACTCATAAGCTACATTGCCAACCCTCTTGGATATTCGATAAGGTCCAATATACCGGGGACTAAGTTTCCCCTTCTTACCAAACCTTATAACACCCTTCATGGGTGAAACTTTAAGATATACCCAATCATCTACTTCAAACTCTAACTCTCTTCTCCTAACACCAGTGTAGGATTTTTGACGACTCTGCGTCGTTTTCAACCTCTCTTGAATCACTTTCACCTTCTCCATAACTTGATGAACCAAATCTGGTCCTATCAACCCAACTTCAAACCATCCAATAGGAGATCTGCATCTTCTCCCATAAAGAGCTTTATAAGGAGCCATTTGGATGCTAGAGTGATAACTATTGTTATAAGCAAACTCAATAAGAGGTAGGTGATCATCCCAGTTGCCTTTGAAATCAATCACGCACGCCCTCAACATATCCTCTAAGGTCTGAATGGTGCGTTCTGCTTGCCCATCAGTCTGAGGATGAAAAGCAGTACCTAAGTTCACCTTTGAACCCAAGCCTTTCTGGAATGACTTCCAAAACTGTGCAGTAAATTGCACACCTCTGTCTGAAATAATAGAGACCGAAACCCCATGAAGTCTTACCACTTCTTGAATATATAGCTTAGCATAATCTTCTGCTGAATGGGTAGTCTTTACCGGCAAAAAGTGGGTTGATTTCGTCATTCTATCGACAATCACCCAAATAGAATCATGTTGCCTGCGAGACCTTGGTAACCCTGTGATGAAGTCCATATTAATCATCTCCCACTTCCATTTCGGAAGTTCTATATTCTGAGCCAAACCACCGGGACTTTGGTGCTCTACTTTAACTTGTTGGCAATTTGGACACTTAGCAACAAATTCTGCAATGCCCTTCTTCATACTATTCCACCAATACACCTTTCTCAAGTCACGATACATCTTTGTGGAGCCCGGATGAATGGAATATCTGGAGCTATGAGCTTCCTCCATGATCCTCTCTTAGAGTCCATCCACCATAGGTACACACAATCTTCCTTGATATCTCAACACACCATCCCCCCGTTGTTCAAAAGCTAATACTTTTTGCTTATGAACATTTGCCTTCAACTCAAGCAAAATGGGATCTTGGTCTTGCTTTTCCTTCACTTCTGACACTAATGATGATTCAGACCCATTTATCACCACTACTACTCCTTCTGTGGAATCCATTAGCCGGACTCCTAAGCGTGCAAGTCTATGCACATCTTTCGCTAACTCTCTTTTTTCTTCTTCAACATGGGCGGTACTATCCATATACAACCTGCTCAAAGCATCAGCAACAACATTAGCCTTACCTGGGTGGTAAAGAATACTCATGTCATAATCCTTGAGTAATTCTAACCACCTCCTTTGTCTGAGATTAAGCTCTTTCTGAGTGAACACATATTGAAGACTCTTGTGATCGGTAAACACATCCACATGAACACCATACAAATAATGTTGCCATATCTTCAAAGTGAAAACTACAAGAGCCAATTCTAGGTCATGAGTTGGATAATTCTTTTCATGAACTTTCAACTGTCTGGAGGCATAAGCTATAACTTTGCCATTCTGCATTAAGACACAACCCAAACCAACTCTAGATGCATCACAATACACCACAAAAACTTGAATACCTTATGGTAAGGTCAAAACTGGGCAGTAGTTAACCTTTTTTCCAATTCCTGAAAGCTTTTCTCACACTCTTCAGACCATTGAAACTTAACTATTTTCTGAGTCAATTTGGTCAAAGGGGATGAAATAGATAAAAATCCCTCGACAAACCTTCCATAATATCCAGCCAACCCAAGAAACTCTTAATATCAGTTGGAGATGTGGGTCTAGGCCAACTTTGCACCGCCTCTATCTTCTGAGTATCAACTCTAATTCCATCACCGGAAACTATGTGGCCCAAGAATGCCACAAACTCAAGCCAAAACTTACATTTCGAGAACTTAGCATACAACTACTTATCTAGCAGATCTTTCAGATGCTCTTTAAACTCTTTCAACTCTGCTGGTGCCATTCTATATGGCAGAATAGAGATAGGATGAGTATCTGGAATAATATCTATACCAAAGTCTATCTCTCTCTCAGGAAGGACTCCGGGTAGATCATCAGGAAAGACTTTTGGAAACTCTTTTACTACTGGAACTGACTGAATAGGAGGTATCTCAACACTAGAGTCATTAACTTGGACTAAGTGATAGACACACCCCTTGGAAACTAACTTTCTTGCCTTAAGGTACTAAATGAAACGACCCTTAGGCACTGCTGAACTACTTTTCCACTCTAAGACTGGCTCGTTTGGAATCTGAAACTTGACAACTCGAGTTCTACAATCTATTGATGCATAACAGGCATGGAGCCAATCCATACCTAGAATGACATCGAAATCAGCCATGGTGCTCTTGTGATTGATGGAAACGAGACAATCACGATAGACTCTTTTTGCTAGAATAGACTCCCCAACAGGTGTAGAAACACAGAAGGGTTCACAAAGTTTCTCAGGAAGAACATCAAACTTATTTGTAACATAAGGGGTTACAAAATATAAACTTGCTCCTGGGTCTAGCAAAGCATAAACATCAAAAGCAAAGACTTTGATCATACTAGTAACAACATCTGGAGAGTTTCTTGCTCTTGACGATTGGTTATTGCATAAAGACGATTTGTTCCTTCGCCAGTACTTGAAGTAGCTCCTCTAGGTGCAGCTCTGTCTGGTGGCGCAACTGATGAAGATTGGGCCCTATTGCGCTGATTTCCACTACCTTGCCTGTTCTTTGGTCACTCTTTCATGAAGTAACCCTCTTGCCCACACTTGAAACAACCTGTCTGGCCATCATGACACTTACCTGGGTGGATCCTACCACACTCAGCACATGCAGGAGCCCAGTTACCTCCTTGCACCACACTACCTTGAGACTGTGCAGGTCTAGCTATGAAGTTCTACGAATTCTGACCATTATACTTACCTTTGTTTTTGGGTGAAGGTGCACTAGCAGATGATGGAGCAGGTCCCTTTTGCTTTTGCTGAAAGGGCGAACGGTTCACATTACCTTTTTGCTGCCCGGACTTATTTCCTGTCTTAACTTTCTTATTTTGAACTCTTCACTGTCCCTCAGCTTCTCTTCCTTAACCTGCTGCACATAAACCATCAATCTTGATATGTCCATGTCCCCGATAAGCATTGCAACCCTACCTTCCTTACTCGACAGATGAGACAGCCTAACAACAAACAAGCTCATTCTACTTCTCATGTCCGCAACCATCTCCGGAGCATAACAGGATAGTTAGGTGAACTTCAACCCATACTCATGAACACTTTGAGAATCCTTCTTAAGTGTGAGGAACTCACGTACCTTGTCCTCTTTCAATTCTCGAGGAAAGAAACGCCCCAAGAAAACTTCCTCAAAACAGGCCCAACTCGCAGGTGGTGCATCCTCAGCTCTACCCCCTTTCCACTAGTCGAACCAAGTCCTAGCAACATTCTTCAGTTGATATGCAGCTATTTCAACTCGCTCAGTATCTGCCACATGCATAACATCAAATACCTTCTTCAGCTCCTCAATAAAGTTCTCTGGATCCTCAGTAGTGCTCGAACCAATGAAGATTCATCCTCAAGAACTCACGAATACTTGACGTGTCAGCCCTTTCTTGTCGAGCTCCTCTTTGCTGCCCAACCTGGTTAGTCATAGCATGACTTAACATCCTAATTGCTTTTCTGAATTCAGCATTAGTGACCTCCCCTTGAGGTTGCACTTCAGGTGCATTTGGTATCTCTTACTCCTCAACATTACGCCTAGCAGGACGACCTTTGACAGCTCTTCGTGGAGGCATGATTATCTGAAAACACACGCAAGCACGAATTAGAAGGAAACTTTTTAGAGATCAAACTCTAACGCACGAAATGAGTGTGAAAGAAGTGAGATAATTTTCCTAAGTGTTGCAGCCTCTTAATTATAGATGTGGCGCGCTTCACACCGATAACTAGGACTCTACAGACACGACTTCATAGACTCCCTAGGACTCCTGAACTCTGTTCTCTCATACCAAGTTTGTCACGCCCCGAGCCTACACCCTTGGCGAGACTGGCACTAGAGAACCATTGCTGACCCCAAGAGAACCCGTAGCCTAGCTTACTTACTCAGTGAAAGACTTAAACACAAGAGATATAACTCATGCAATAACTAAAAAGACAATAACTTAGCCAAAAATGGCATCTCAAGTCTTAAACGTATACAACTGAAATGAATAAGACTAAAAAACTAATACTATCTATCTATAAAGCCTCTAAAACAAAGAGGGATGTTGGGATAGGACCCCCGATCATCCTAACAACTGAAAACTAGAAAGCAAATGATAAAAGAGTCCCTCAGAATGCAAGGAGGCTCACCAACTAACTTGGAGTGCTAGACCTGATCAATGAGGCGCTGGATGCTGATCCTGGTTACCTGTGTCTGCATCATAAGACGATGCATGCCAACTGGCATCAATACATTGAATGTACGAGTATGCGAGTTGGAATGCTAAACAACACAAGGCTTGAAAGGATTCTTAAAGAAATACTTACCTTGGATCTTCTCAACTCATGAATAACTTAACTCAGAATAAAGCAATGAACACATGCAATATATTAAAAGCTTAATAAACTAATAAAAGCAACTTAGTTCATTAAAGGAAATGCAGTAACAAACTCAACTTTACTCATATAATAAAATATTATAGTTTCTGTGGGAGATTCTCTAACCGACAACCACCACTATGAGCCTAAGTGGTGATACAACGTTCTTACCATCACACTGCCATACTGTCCTATACTTTGCCGTCATATAGAACTACTTAACTTATGTGATCATCTAAAAAGCATGACCCATTAATACCCATGATGACTACATGGTTTATGGAGACTTGAGTTAATATAAACTCGCATCCCCATATTGGTGCTCAATACTACTCCCAAAATATACTTAGCTCATATGATTTAAAATCAAAACTTCTTTCTTTTGTTTGAGATAATTACTCAAAACTTAGCTTAAAAGCTCTCTTGGAATTGATGTTCCCTTTTCTTGCTCAAATGTGAAAACATTTATAAACTCTTTAGGAATACTTAGTTCCCTTATAGCTTTTTGAGAAATGAACTCAAATCTTTACTCTTTGATTAACTTGAAACTTAAGTCTTAAAACAAAGTTAAAACATTTGTTAAAGACTTTTGAAAACTTTAAAATTTTTGCTTGACTTGCTTCTTAACTTCAGGACTTGACTCTTAACTTCTCTTGACTTAGATCCTAACTTTCCTTGAATTGGATTATGGATTCAAGGTTCATGATCTCATGTGTATTGATGATTTCATGATGTTTAGATGTACCGTAGAGTGTTGGAATTAACTAGAAAACATAGGTACATTACTAAGGAACAAGTACGAAAAGGTGGGGAACGAATGGAGAGAATTGGCGTTCCTGGCGCTCTGAGAGGCGCGGGGGGCCAGCCCTCAACATTGAGGGACTGGTCTGGGGTGCGCTGCCTGGCGCGGTGCCCCAAGGGTGAAGATTCAGAGACACTTTTGGGGCGTGCTGGCTGGCGCGACTCCCCACCCCTATCCCCAGGTGTTTGACGACTTTTCTTCTCCGTTTTTCATCCCCTAAACCCTCTAAACTTCCATGGTACCTTCCCCAAATATAGCATCATTTATACCCTCAATATATGATAGATTCAAATCGAAATTACACCCGGAAATATGAATAAAATCACAAGAAACTTCAATCAACACAACCCACAAGAATTCAAGAAAACCTTCAACAATGTTCATCAAGAACTCAATTTCTATACCTTCAAAGACTTAAATTCGCTGAATTAAATCATGATTGGCGTGTGGGTGAACTATCCCAACGCTATGTGATCACACATACCTTTTTAGGGATCACCCCCGACGAAATCCACAAGCTATCCTTGACCAAATCGACGAACCTTGCTTCCTCTTCTCCTTTCTCCTCTTTTCTCCAAGCGCTAGCGTGAACTCTAACTTTTCTAACCTGACCAAAATCTGGTTTTACCCCAATTAATCTACTAAAACGAAGTAGAATAATTGGGTAAGGAAAAGGCTAAATTACCCTTCCAAAAATCGGGATTAGACTTTTCTTAATCCAATAACCCAACTTCCGAAGGGCATAACTTACTCATACAAACTCCGAATTGCACAAACTTGGCGGCGTTGGAAAGATCATTCCCAGAGATTTCCAACACTATCTAGAAGTACCTCTAACTCATCCTGAGCTAGAAGTTATGATCGTTTGAAGTTTACCAAAACTCAACTTTTCCTAACTTAAACAAATTTCCAAATTTGTCACTATTTCAAAAAATGATTATTTCAAGTTCTTAGCTTCTTCCTAGCTATTTCAAACTGCGAGATGTTATAGAAATAATATTAAAATATTCAAGAAGTGAATTGGTGTGATGAATAGTGTTACACCAAAGTCAAAAGGTTGTTGTCAAATTGAAAGAGTGTTGGTTACAGAAAGATGTTTGATTTCCCAAATTTCTTGAAAAATAACGTCCCAATTACCCCTCTAAAGGTTAAAATATTCTATAATTAGCTCTCTTAGATGATCAACAAACAATCACAAATAGGAAATAAATAAAAGTTAGTAAATCAACCACAAACGAATATATAGAAAGCACCTTTCTCTTCAACCCCCTTTCTCTTTAAGAGATGGAGAGAAACGAGTAAAGCAATGAATGAGAATCCTCTAGTCCTCCCACTTCCTCTATGTTCCGATGTATTGCGAGGGAAAGAGAGGTATGTGGCTGAAAAACAAAAGAGTGTGGTATGCTTGGTGTCTAGCAATGGAGTGAGACTCCTCCTGATCCCATATGTCATGCAAAATAGAGAAAAATAAGAGGAGAAGAACATAGATAGTAAAACATAATAGTCCCTTGACAACAGGCAACAATATAAAAAAACGAAACTATCGAAATTGACATTAAAGAAGGGCTGAACATATGGCCTGATTGGGACTCCTTTTAGTCCGATTTTAATGGTCTCTTTTCCTTCAAATTGATTTCTTGTGCTTCTTTGCCAATAACTTGGAAATATATATATATAATTAATTATAATAAATTTAGTCTCTAAAATATATGAAATACTAATAAAACAATTTTTATAATAAAATTAGAAATAATAATAATAATACATCCAAATTATTAATGACCAAGAAGCGTAGAGAAATTAATCGTAGGAAAAATAGGACAAAATTGGGTGTCAACAACTTACCTCTCTTTGTCTGGAAAGGATGAAAGAATTTTTGGACAAAGAAGTTGACGTAGTAACTAATTTTGTCCCGACCAAAAAAAAAATACGGCTTCAGAATGGGTTAGAGAAGGTATTCAGTTGGACAAATTATGGGGTAGAAGATCAGAAAAAGTCAAGGGATTTATATGAAATGGCTTGAAGATTATGACCGAACTCTAGTTTCGAGCACCTACATATCTTGGGTTGCACGAGAATCAGGTCACGTATAGTTCGAAAGACAGATATTTAGATTGACACGATTTTAATAAAAATTACCCTATTGTCAAATAAGGGTGATATCAGACTATGTGAAGAAGGAAGTTAAGGAGTTGACAACTCAAAAAAATAAGCACGATTTAGATTTGAATGGATTTGAATTACCTACACATCTACATATTTGTAGAAATGTAGTTTAGGAGTAGATCTTCAACCTCTTGCTGACGAGCTTAAACTCAAACTTCAGCAATTACCCTAGTTCACTGGTTAGATTATGATCCACGAGTTAATGTGTGATGCCAATTTTGATTTTGTCATTTATCGAAATGCCACCAGCTAAAAACAATTGTTAATGATAAATAAACATAGAAAAATAGGATGAAATAAAGGAAATTTACACTTGTATATCGTGCTTATTGAAGAATTTTGAATCCACATCATAGTTTCAAGAAGAATTGAATCCCCACTTTGTGAAAGAAACTCGAAGAAAAACTAAATCCACATTTGCGTTGACTTGAATGAAATCTAAAATCCATATCCACGTTGATTTAGAAACACTATGATGTCCACAAAATCCATGATGTAGAAATATAATGCACGTCCACGTCCACAAATTTTATAGTGCAAAAATATAAATCCACATCTATGTCCACAAATTCTGAAGAGATAAATCCACATCCACTTCCACAAATTGTAAAAGGGTAAATCCACGTCCACGTCCACAAAATTCGTAGTGCAAAAATATAAATCCTCATCTATGTCCACAAATTTTGAAGAGATAAATCCACATCCACTTCCACAAATTGTTAAAGGGTAAATCCTCATCCACGTCCACAAACTTCAAAAACATAAATCCACATCCACGTCCACAAACTTCAAAAATGTAAATCCACATCCACGTCCATGTCCACAAACTTTATAAAGATAAATCCACATCCACATCAACAAGCTGTAAAAAAAGATAAATCCACATCCACATCCACAAACTGTAAAGATATAAATCCACGTCCATATTCACAAGACTTTAAAAAGATAAATCCATATCCACGTCCACAAAATGTAAAAATATAAATTCACGTCCATATGCACAAGGCTTTAAAAAGATAAATCCACATCCACGTCCATAAAAATATAAATCCACATCCACATCCACAAATTGCAAAAATCTAAATCCACATCCACGTTCACGTCCACAAACCCTAAAAGATAAATCCACATCCACAAATTGTAAAAAGATAAATCCATGTCCACATTTACAAAATCTAAAAATATAAATCTACATCCATGTCCACAAAATTTACAATGCCAAAAGTAAATTCACGTCCACTTCCACATCCGCCAAATCCATGGTGCAAAAAACATAAATCCACTTCCACAAATTCTTAGCGCTAAAAGGTATATCTACATCCACGTCCTTAAAAATTCACATAATAAAAAGTAAATCCACGTCCACTTCTACATCAACCAAATCCACTCCACCAAGCTCTTAGCGCTAAAAGAGATATCCATACCCACATTTAGAAAAAATAATAAATCCACGTCCACATCATAAAATTCATAGTGAAGAAGTATAACTCCACATCGACAAAATACTTGGTGTAAAATTATAAATTCATATCCACTTCCAATGAATTTTAAATTCAAGAGACACATACGTGCTCGTAAATTCACATCCATGATGATATTTTTTTTTAAGTTAACATCCACATCCACAAATATGTGATGAAGAAATATAATCTCATGACCACGTCCTCTTATAAATAAGGCTAAACCCACATATATGACCACATTCATATCAAATTTGAAGAAGATTAAATTCATGTCCACGATCCGTTAGAAAATGCCATAAGCTAAAAACAAGTGTTAGCGGTAAAAAATCATAAATAGTTGAATTTGAAAGAAATTATACTCACAACTCTTTATTGAGAAGATAACTTCATATCCATATCCACATTTAAATTGAAGAGTTGAACAAATCTATGTTCAAAGCAAATCATAATCTATGCTCGAGAATCAATGTCTACCATTATAATTTGAATGTATGCCAAGTATATGTCATCATTTTTCTTAAAGGAGAAGTTAAATACCCCGTCACGTCCACAATATGCATATCCATTTGAACCTATCTCATCAAAGAAAAATTGTGAGTTTAAAAGAAAACTGGTTGACTTGTGCTTTTGGGGGGGAACTTGTTCCTTGAGCGGATTCTTGTCTTGACACGTCCAAATACTTTGATATCCCATTGAATACTTATCATTAGCCAAGGAGTTTCAGTAGTAAGTAAAATAAAAAGTCTATATTTGAAACACTTAGACGACTTCAAAAATATGTTTTAAAGGTTTAAAAGAATAAAATGATTTTGAATACTCCAATTTGAAATTATGGTTGAAGTTAATTCGAAATTATGAAATACAAAAATGTCAATGCTTTTTCTAAGAAATTGCCCAAATTTCAAGTACCAAGGATAACTGATTGATACAAAAAAGCAAAGAAAGTTTTGAAGACTAAAGAGAAAATAAAGTTGACTCGAGAGAATTTTCCCCAGTTTCCTATTCTGGAGGCGCTTGGTTTTAAACATTTGAAAATAAGATATCATGATAAAACTTTATAGAAGTAATTTGAGCAATTTTAAAAATTTTACCCCAACCTTTCATATTAGGACACTTGGAATTGAAAATTGATTAGACAAATCAAAGACGCTGGATTTTTGAAATAAGAGCCGAATCCTCCTCGGATTGCCTACGTATCCAACATGAATCAGGCCAAATGTAGTTCATGAAATATAATATAAGAACTTTTAAAATTTTCAAAAAAATAAAGGGGCCGAACCCGATGTGGGTTGCCTACGTATCCAAAAGGAAATTAGGCCGCACGTAGTTCATGCATACAAAATTAGGACTTCGATAGATTTTAAAATAAAGGGACCGCACCTGATATGGGCTTCCTACGTATCCCAAAAGAAGTCAGGTCAGTCGTAGTTCTTTACAAGAAAGAAAATATTAATATAAAGGCTGTACCAAAATATAGAGGCGAATCATGAAAAAAAAGGTTCTAGATCATGCATTCAGCCTTTTACAAAAAAGATAAATAACTTAAACTACAGAAACTCCCGGCGAACCGGGGCTGAGATGCAAATCCAATTCTTCAACTCAGATCCAGGTTCAACAATCCGTACAGTTGGTGTTTCAGCAATATCCTCAATTACCACATCATGATCATCTCCATCTTCCAAAAACAAACTCTGAATCCCATCGATAATATCATCATAAGAAAATTCAGCAGACATGTCTGAAGTTTTGGCGATGACCAGTTTTGAAAAGCGTTGATCAATGGTAGGAATGAGTTTTGGCAAGAAAATCCCTCTTCCTTTTCTCTCACGTGCTACCCTAATTTCCTCCTCAGATGGTTCATATCCCAAACCAAATGTAAACTGATTTTTAGGTAAGGCAACATGCTTGACCCTTCCATTTAATGTCTTTCCTAACCAAAGTCCAGGTTGGTACCCATTTCTCAGCATCTCCCTTTCAACCATGATTACGGCACATGACATTTTTTATTTCTCGACTTGACTCTCTTCACACACACTAGTAACAACAACAATTTCCCATGCATGGTATGTCACTCCATCAAACCCTCCAGTTGCCTCAATGAATGGGATAGATTGCTCTCGATGGATAGATGTGTCACATTCTCCATGTATGCATATAAACTGTTGATCCCATTCAAATTTGACATCTGATGCAAAATAGATGGCACAACTCATCGTCCCAACATGTTGTATGTAGATATATCAAGTACTTGAAAATCCATGACAAACTCGACTGGCCCAATTAATACTTTCAACTCTATTTCTCCAATTAGACTTCTCTTGGCCCCGTCAAAAGCTCGAATATTTATTTCAGTTGTCTTGAGCTCACTGGTATTATATTTTAGCTTTTTTAAAGTTGACAATGGACAAATGTTAAGTCCGAAGCCTCCATCAATCAACACTTTAGATACAAACATGTTGCGACATTTAACAGTTATTTGTAGTGCTTTGTTGTGAGCACATCCTTCTGGTGGTAGTTCTTCATTATCAAAGCTGATTCGATGACTGTCAATCACGCGCTCAATCATTCCAGCTAACGCCTCACTCGTTGTTTCACTTGGAACATATGCTCCACTCAAAATCTGCAGCAGTGCATTCCTATGTACATCTGAAGTCAACAAACAAAGAGAGAATTGGGAACTGGGCATTGGTCTTCTTCAAGTGATCCATAACTGAGTATTCGCTTGCCTTAATTTTCCTTAAAAAATCTTCTGCCTCAGCTTCTGTCACAACTATTTTGGGAGGCATGTTGCTCTCTTTACTCTGTCTTAGTCTAGTGAGTTCCTCAGGCGTATAACACCTCCCAGACCTTGTCATTCCTGAAGTCTTAGTCTTATCAAGGACCGCTTCCTTTCCTTGACATTTCATCACAACTTGTTGATAATTCCATGGTACAACTTTAGTATCATACACATATGACTGACTTGGTGCTCCTAATATCTCAATAGGTGCAAAACCTCTTACTGTTATAGCAGGAGAAGTAACAACTACAAGAGTATGATTTTCTACGTTCTCCATAGGCACTACGAAGGTTGGATCATCATCGCCCTCATCTACTCCAATCATATTCACTAAGGCACCATTATGGTTTGGGAGTGGGTTGTTGTTCACATTTGGTGTCGGTTGCTTGACTGTGATTTCTTTCATCTCAATGAGATCTTCAACCTTGTGTTTCAATGCATAACAACAATCAATGGAATGCCCTTTAACCCCCAAATGGTATGCACATGTCTTAGAGGGATCAAAACTTCTTGGCAATGGATCTGGAATTCTACCTTCCATGGGATACAATAAGCCTGATGCTTGCAACCTTTCAAACACAACACTCAGTGGCTCTCCCAATGGTGTAAAATTGCGGGAAGGTCTATTTGGACGTGGTGCAAATGGATTATTTTGATGACAGAGCTGTGGTGGTGTGGCTTGGTATGTTGGTGGTCGTGGAGCTCGATATGTTAGTTGTGTATAGTAGACAGGATATGAAAATTGTGATGGATCAGGTTGGTAAGATAATGGATCTTGATAGTATGGATGTGAGGGATATTAAAGGTATTGTGAATGGGGAGCACAATGTTGATGTTGTGAAGGTTGTTGATGGTGATATGAAGTACCTCCCAGAGCCATTACCGCAGTAACTTCTTTCTCTGTTTTCTTTCCACTTCTAAGAGCACCAGTTTGGAGGGCCTTACTGGTAGACTGTAATGCTGCTAGACTTGTAATTCTTACACTCTTGATGCCGTCTTCAATCATGTCTCCGGCTTTGATCACTTTAGCAAAATATTTTTTACTCATTGTGAGCATTCGTTCATAATACTCTGGTTCTTGTGCTTGAATGAAATAAGTGATATTTCTACTTCCTCCATGGGTGGTTGTACCCTACATGCTCTTCCCTCACCGTATAACATATTCTTGAAATGATTCAGTTGATTGCTTCTTTAATTTTGCGATTGAAATTCTGTCAGGCGCATTCTCAACATGAAATACTAATAAAATAATTTTTATAATAAAATTAGAAAATAATAATAATAATACATCCAATTTATTAATGACCAAGAAGCGTAGAGAAATTAACCGTAGGAAAAATAAGACAAAATTGGGTGTCAACATACCTCTCATCTCAAAATTTTAAGCATTAAAGAATATCGAGATGACTTCCAAGAAGGTTAAATCTCAATCAATTGCCTCTAAGGCCACTAGCTCTAAATTCTCTATTGAGGTTGAATGAATTCTTGGTGTTACCTTTGGAAGTTTCAGAACTGTTATGAGGAGCAAGACTGCCATGCTAGGACAACAAACACTTCAAATGTCGCCCACATCAACTCCTGTTTTTAATTTGGATCCTCGACACAAAAGGATCAAGGTCCTCCACAAATGTTTTAGAAGGAGGAACCAGTGCTGCTGAAAAGACCAAGAAGTCTTTAGCTCTACTTGAGCAATCTGGTTCCAAGAACTCTAACACAAAGGAGAATTATGATTCAACCAATGAATCATCTCCACATGCATCATATAATGTGAGTCCGCTGAAGATCAAATGATGTGATAATCCATGCCATTCTCCTGCATCTCCAATGATCATGCAAACAATGGTGACTGTTGCAACAACTTGCAAATCAGACGAAGTTGGTTGAATAATTGACAAAGCATGTACAACACCAAGAGTCTCAAATCGATAAGTTGATGGATATGATGGAAGGAATTTTAGATAGAGAAGAGAGTCATGTGCCTGGAAAGAGTGTTGAAGTTCAAGAGATAGAAAATCTTGCGAAGCAAGCACTGCTTGTTAATGAGATGCCAAAATCTTTTGAAGGAATGATCCCACTCGATCTCTTCAAGGAGTTCATTAAAGGCACAATCAAATATAAGTATGGAAGTTTTGCTTATAATGATTTTGACCATAACAATAATGATATAAATTTCTCCTTGAAACAGATGTTTACCACACAAACAATGTTATGAAATATGTGGTAGTATCCAATGTTAATTGTGAGCTTTGGTGAGCTAATGTGCTACTACTCAAAGAAATAAAATTGATCATGATATTGGAATTGTAGTATCAAAAGAAACTTTTTAAGTTTCAAAGAAATAGTCAAAGAAAAAAAAATATTGATACTACAAAATATGGAAAGATTTAAGATCTTCATATTACTACAGTCAAAGTGGGTTATAAATATTCACGTGAAAGATTACCCATATTTGCATATTGTTTGTGGTAATTAAATATGGGCATGATGATGGAATCACATGCAAAACAAACTACAAGTTTATTGAAATAAATATCAGTTGGCATGACCGGTTGATGACCATCCCGGTTCAAATATGATACGAAAATAAATGAGAATTCATGTGGTTATATATATTGAAGAAATAATAAAGTCTTCAAGAATTCTCTTATGTTGTTTGTTCTCATGATAAAATTATCATTGCACCAACTAAGGTTGAGATTATATCTCTTGGAATTTTTAAATGTATATAAAGGTGAATATGAGCCCGTTCACCTGTCATGTGGACCATTAACTATTATATAGATGCATTTATGTTATGGTCACATGTGCTTTATCATAAACTTGCAATTTGATTTTTGCAAAGGTTGTTTGCTCGAATTTACATCAAGATCAAATTATAAAATTATAGTGATGATGTTGGTATATATCCAAGTGGTTTAAGCAGAAATTATATGCCTCCAATTATAGTTAAATCATTGGCTATGAGAACAAAACTCCCAATAGAAATATGGTATGTGATGTGTTATTTAAAGTGTAGCAACACTTGTACGTATCAAGTCAACAAGGTTGTAATGAGCCGAACCATCGTTATTTAGGAAACTGTTAACGTGTATTACAAGATGTGTGTACTCTTTTTTCTTTCACTAGGATTTATCCCATTGGGTTTTTCCTAGTAAGGTTTTAACGAGGTACATTATCTATTGAGACATGGACATCCAAGGGGGAGTGTTCTAAAATATGTGGATGGCCATGAACCATAATTTGTACCTAACTATTATGTGCAAGTAATGAGGCAAACACACTATATTATATTTGTATGACCAAGTAACTTGAATTGATGAGGCTTATAAATAGCTTATTAGTTACTCATCTTAAGTATGAGAAAAACATCAAAAGTAAAGACAAAGTTACTTACTACTACTTTGTGTCTCACTCTTTCTCTCCTTCTCTTCTTGTCATTTTATGTTACTACACATGCTTCATTTTATAACAATAACTAAAGAATTAATGTGCAATAGATGAATTTATAATAAATTTTAACTTACATAAATAAATAGGTCTTTTAATCAATGTTACTATTTTTTTTATAATTATAAGTTTTAATTTAGTGTAGCGATAAAATGAAAAATGTTTATTCCATATTATTGAATATAAAATTAATTTTTCTAATGATAAATTTTAAATGATTCATATATATTCACATTTATTGTGAGTTTATTTTAAACAAAACTCGAAACATTTTAAAATAATATATTTTGAAGTTAGAAGATCTTGTTAACTTGATAATACATTCGTGACCATATATAAATACCTAACCAAATATATATATATATATATATATATATTTATCTTATAAAAATTACCTATTAAATAAATAATAAAAATTAAACTAATACAAACTTCAACTGGCGTTATTACAAGTCATATGAACTTTTCTCCGTCGAAAATACTGAAATATTAAGAAATAGTAAATCAGTAAAACAAAAGGGCAATGTTTATATAGTAATAACTATTTTAATGCGAACTTCTTGAAAATATAAATCACATAAGAAGCATTGATAAATAAAGTCATTCTTTTATCTTGAGCATAAAAAACAAATCATGACAATTCTCCAACTCTTGAGAAGTTTAATAAATTTGAAAAAAGATATTCTGAAGCATATATCTACATCACAAGAGAGATTGTTAACAAAAATAAATGAAATTTGACTACGTAATGTTAACTTCATATATTAGAACATTACATCCTAATGTATATACTAAGCAAAAAAATAATTATTATATCATCAAAGTTATTTTTCTCAAGTACTCCAGGTTAAGAAATATACCCTCTTAGGATAGAACGACTTACTTCATCAGAATAGTGGTACCTCATTTTCCACTAAATTTCAAACTCACTCAACAACAATAAATCACACGAAATTTTTTAAGATGCAAGAAGAAGAAGAAAAAAAATTGTGGTTGAAAAATGAGAGGAAGCCCCTCTATTTATAGTCAACAAAGGGTAATATGCACAAGTGTTTTTTGTGTCGTATCTGAAAAGTCATGACCTTTCTGAAAAGTCACAACCCTTTGAAAAAGTCACAACTTATTGAAAAAGTCACAACTCTTTGGAAAAGTCACAACTCATCGAAAATCACAAGTCTTTAAAAAAAGTCACAATTTATCAGAAAAGTCACAACTCATCGAAAAAGTCACAACCTAAGTTAGGGATATTATAGTAATTTAACATTCAAGTTATGAGTTCATGTTTTTAGGGTAAGTAGTTTTTCGAAACGCACGTGATTATCAATTCTAAATATTTAAGCGAAAATTTGAATAATAAGCTTTGCACAAAAAATTATTGCAGATTCTTTTGTGAATGTTCAATATGTATTATCATATATATTTCTTATTCACATGAACCTATGAAGATGGTCAATGTAAAAATTTATTATTTAAATGCAGTAATGTATATATTTATTTCAATTTTATGAGGTCCAATCATGTAAGTTGTCGTATCTCACTAATATTACCTTATAGACGCTATTTGTTATGTATTTTTCTTGTCATCTTACTAGATCTGCTTTGCACGTGTATTCCACTTAATTTGTTTAGATGTCATATGAACATGAGGAGAACAACTACATCCTATTTTTTAGAACTATTTTTTTATATTATTTTTTATTTTATAAGCTACAACATAATAGATGACGTTCTTTTTGGTGGCTCTCATATTTGACTTCTCGATTGACTCTGTACATAAATCAAAGATAGTTATCTAACTGTCCATAGTTAACTGAGAAAGGTTTCCTTTATTTTTTTTACCGAAAAACCTAAAAAATAAAATGAAAGAATATATTCTATTTGTGAAATCATATATATAATCGCTTGTTTATCTTAAACCCAACAAAGATATAGTCCATATACTTGTAAACAATTTTCAGTTTATTCAACCAAGCATGATTCGTCCAAGGAAAAATAACAACACCGTGTTATCACATGTAGGGGCAGTATAATAATATGAATTTTTTTTGGTCAAAAGTAAATATAAGGAAAGATGAACGATAGAAATAATTAATGTAATAACTAATTAAAGAGTGTAAAATAGTGTGAATAACATTTGCAATAATTTGTAATAATTAAGAGAATTTATAATGTTATAACTAAAGAATTAATGTGAAATAAATAAATTTTGTACTTACATAAATAAATAGGACTTTTAATTAATGTTACTATTTTTTTTATTGGTATTAGATTTTAATTTACTGTAGGGACAAAATGAAAATGCTTATTCCGTATTACTAAATATAAATTTATTTTGGCAAAGATAAATTTTTAATGATTCATATATATTCACATATTTTCACATTTGCTGTGAGTTTTTTTTTTTTTTAAAAAGTCTCGGAAAATTTTAAAATAATATATTTTGAAGTTAGAAGATCTTGTTAACTTAATAATATATTCATGATATATATATATATTTACATTAATGAATATATATATCCCATAAAAATTAGCTATTAAATAAATAATAAAAATTGAACTAATACAGACTTCCACTGGTGTTATTAGAAGTCATATGAACTTTTCTTCGTTGAAAATACCGAAATATTAAGAAATAGTAAATTAGTAAAACAAAAGGGCAATGTTTACCACGACCCAGACCGTCGTAATTGGCACCCACACTAACCCTCCGGTGGGAGAACCACTATTACATCCCCAAACCAAGCAACTAAACAAAAAACTAAAGCATTTAAGTTACGGAAGCAATTTAAGTAGCTAAAACTGAAGTTCCATAAACTTCCAAAAGATCTAACAACTAAACAATGCGGAAATACACCTAGAACCTGAAAGTCAATGTACCAAAACATCTAACAAGATCCATAAGTCTAACAAGAAGGGTCACAACCCCAAGTTAATGAACTAATAACTAACTAGAAAAGTCTATGTCTGAAATGTGGACATAGACGAAAGGAAAACCCATGGCAGCTTGGAAAAACTGGCTCACCCTTAAGTTCGATCGGTGATCACTGATCTTCTAAGCGAGGTCTGTCAATAACCGCCTGAAGATGCCCTGTACTAAACAAAGAAAGAGCAAGTGCAGTATCGATACACAACCACAATGTACTGGTAGGATCACGGGGCTATCCCACTAAGTGTAACATACATAAGCCAATACAACAATATAATCACATGCATATATACGATTATCAACATTTACGAACAAGGTACAGTTTCACATTTCTCAAGATACACAATTATATCAAATTATTGGTTCTCTCATGGAACCCAAACCCAAACCCAAACCTAAAACCAAACCCAAACAGTTAGCATACCGGAACGTGATACCCGATCCAATGTTTATGCCGGAACGTGACAACCGATCCCATAATTATGCCGGAACGTGGAAATTGATCCTATAATTATGCTGAAACGTGGCAACCGATCCAAGTTAGTGTGTCGGAACGCAGCACCCGATCTATTCAACAAGCCACAATCACAATCACAATCACAAAGTACATTCTCATAATCATACAATCAAGTCATGATTCATGGCATTCATCTTTCATATATCCTCATTTACAATTAATGTGATCAATAATGCAACATTCGTATATAGTACATGTATCATAATGAAGCAAGAACAAACATACATCACACAATCACACAATCATAGAATCATAACCATCACCTACCTCGAACAAGCTTGAAACGCTAAGAAACTTGATTCTTCCCTTTCAGAATTCGTTCCGCTTGTTCTTGGTCTACAAGCAGTCAATATAATACGGGAATCAATAAACAATCACTAATTACCCGAGTTACTAAAAATTCTATCAACCCTAGATCATACCCATGATCCCAATCTCCCAATTAGGGCTGTTTCCACCATAATTTCTAGATCAAAATCCTCCCCCCATCGATATTACCCATTAGATTACGTTATACGAATCAAAAAATGGATTCGGGGAGTTAAAATCTTATCTTTAGCCTAAAAAATGGTGGAAAACTGTCAAGAAAACACCTGGGTTCGTTCCTTAGCTCTCATATTCAAAAATTGCAGAATAAAACATTTTTGGGGTTTATTTACAACTTTAAGTCGCGTCTGGCCCGCCATAGCGGTCCTCACCCCACTACAGCTGCCCCGCCCTGGTGGTAGAAATTCCTGCCAAAGCAGCTTTTACAAAACAGTGAGCTATTTTAATAATTCCAATACGCCCATTTTACAACACGCCTTCAACCAACGACACTTAGAAACTACCCGTTCACGCTAAGATCAATTTCGGGAGTTCTACTCACCCGAATTCAATTCCGTAAAGTCATATAGGTTTGACTTATTTATCTACTCATGTGATCAAAATCATAATCAGATCACCCAATTGCTACCAGATTTCCCTAGACCTCACTGACTCCGATTTCGTCCAAATCTGGACTAGGTTGGAAAATTCCAAGTTACTATGAAAAAGTTTTCCGACCCAAAATTTTTCCGCATTGGCTTTTCTATAACGACGGAACCCGGTCGTTACAATAGATACCAATTTATCCATCACTCGTCCCCGAGTGACAAATTTAGGAAAAATAAGCTAAGGAAGGAATGGAGTAGTACCTGAATCGACGGTTTCCCAAGTAGCTTCCTTGGCTGGACAATGCTTCCATTGAACTTTCACGGACTTAATCTCCTTGGTCCTCAACTTACGCACATCACGATCAAGAATTGCAATCGGTTCCTTCTTATATTGGAGGTCTTTATCTAATACAATTGAGTCCCACTTAATGATGTAATCCCCATCACCATGATATCTCCTTAACATAGATACATGAAATACCAGATGAACTCTCGATAGGTTAGGAGGTCAAGCCAATCTATACGCTACCGGTCCTACATATTCAAGAACCTCAAAGGGACAAATGTATCGTGGACTTAGTTTTCCCTTCTTTCCAAATCTCATCATCCTTTTCATGGGTGATACCTTAAGAAGAACATTCTCACCGATTTGAAATGCCATGTCTCTCACCTTATGATCCGCATACTTCTTCTGTCTACTCTGGGCTGTTAGAAGCTTAGCTTGAATACTCATCACCTTATCTTGACAATCCTTCACCAAATCAACCCCCAAAGGTTTCACATCTCCAGCCTCGAACCATCATATGGGTGATCTACATCCCCTCCCATAGAGTGCCTCAAATGGTGCCATATCTATGCTGGAGTGATAACTATTATTATAGGAGAACTCACACAAAGGTAGGAACTTATCCCAATGCCCTCCAAAATCAATCACACATGCCCTCAACATGTCTTCCAACACTTGAATAGTCCTCTCGGACTGCCCGTCTGTCTGTGGATGGAAAGGTGTACTAAAAGTGAGTTGTGTGCCCAATTTATCATGTAATTTCCTCCAAAACTTGGAGGTGAACTGTGTACCACGGTCTAAGATGATGGAAAGGGGCACCCTATGCAACCTCACTATCTCTTTCTCATAAACTTTAGCCAATTGTTCAGCTTTATAATCTATTCTTACTGGAATAAAATAGGCTGACTTAGTCAATCTATCAACCACTACCCAAATAGAGTCAAACTTCCCCAAAGTCTTGGGAAAACCAACCACAAAATCCATGGCTATCCTTTCTCACTTCCATTCCGGAATTGGCATTCTCTGAAGCAAAACTGAAGGGCTTTGGTGTTCATACTTAACTTGTTGGCAATTTTGACACTTAGCCACGAACTCCGCTATATCCTTCTTCATGCCCGACCACGAATAAATTCGCTACAGATCTCGGTACATCTTGGTCACACTCAGATGAATTGAATATCGAGAACCATGAGATTCTATCAACAATTTCTGAATCAAATCATCAACTCAAGGAACACAAATCCTTCCTTTAAAACTGAGCACACCTTCCGCATCAAGAGTGGTCTCTTGTGCCTTACCACTCGCAGTCTTCTCCTTAAGTTCATTCAAATTCTCATCCTCAAATTGCTTGGCCTTGATCTCTTCAATGAAGGTGTCCCTCACTTCAACGCTAGCTAACACCCCACCTCTTTCTGAGATGCCTAACTGTATGAACTTAGACTCTAAGGTCTGAATTTCCTTAGCCAAAGGTCACTTGGTTACACTTAAGCAAGCTAAACTACCAATACTCATCGCTTTTCGACTCAAAGCGTCTCCTACTACATTAGCCTTACCCGATGGTATTGAATGGTGACATCATAATATTTAAGTAACTCCATCCATCTTCATTGCCTCAAATTCAGATCTTTTTGAGTGAACACATGCATCAAACTACGATGATCAGTAAACACTTCACACTTAACATCATAGAGGTAATGCCTCCAAATCTTAAGAGCAAACACTACTGCTGCCAACTCCAAATCATGTGTTGGGTAATTCCTCTCATGCACCTTCAATGGACGCGAAGCACAATCTATAACATTCTTATCCTGCATCAACACATCACCTAAACCAGAATGTGAAGCATCACAATAAATAATAAAATCTTTACCCTTAACCAATAATGCTAGAATATGTGATGTGGTCAAAATAGTCTTGAGCTTTTGGAAGCTCTCCTCACATTTTTCAGTCCATTCAAATGGTATCTCTATTTTGGTCAAATTAGTCAAGTGAGTGGCAATATAAGCAAAGTTCTTCACAAATCGATGATAATAGCTAGCGAGCCCCACAAAACTCCTAACTTCAGTCACATAGCTAGACGGAACCCAATTCTTCACCGCCTTAATCTTTTGAGGATCTACCATTACCCCTTATTTTGAAACTACATGTCCCAAAAATGCAAACGAAGTCGACCAAAATTGACACTTAGAGAATTTAGCATACAACCTTTGTTTCCCAAGAACACCCAGAACAATATGAAGATGGTCGGCATGCTCTTCCCCAATTTTCGAATAGACCAAAATATCATCAATAAAGACTATGAAGAATGAATCAAGAAATGGCTTGAACACCCCATTCATCAAACTCATAAAAGCCGCAGGCGCATTAGTCAAACCAAAGGACATAACTAGAAACTCGTAGTACCCATAGCGGGTTCTAAACGCTGTCTTGGGAACATCCTTAGGCCTAATTTTCAACAGGTGGTAGCCAAACCTTAGATCAATCTTGCAGAAAACTGATGCACCTTGCAATTGGTCAAAAATATCATCTATTCGAAGAAAAATATACTTGTTTCGAATAGTGACCCTATTCAATTGCCGATAATCTATACACATTCTCATACTACCATCCTTTTTCTTAACAAACAAAACTGGAGAACCCCATGGGGAAGTACTAGGATGAATAAATCCCTTAGCAAGAAGCTCTTGGATTTGAGCCTTAAGCTCTCTTTATTCTGCCGGAGCTATGCGATACGGAGGGATAGAAATGGGGCGGGTACCAGGTTCTTAATCAATACAACAATCTATATCTCTATTCGGAGGCATACCAGACAAGTCATTAGGAAACACTTCTCTAAATTCTGACACCACAGGAATGTACTCAATAGATTGAGTCTCAACCTAAACATCCCTAATATGAGCCAAATAAGCCAAACAACCCTGCCCTACCAATTTTCTAGTCCGAACGAATGATATGATCTTAGCTTGCTTAGGCTTGTACACCCCTTTCCACTCTAATTTTTCCCAAATCGGAATTTCTAGAGTTACAGACTTAGTATTACAATTAAGCACAACATAATAGGGGGACAACCAAGTCATGCCTAATATTATATCAAAGTCAGTCATATCCAAAATCACCAAATCAGCCCAAGTCTGGAAACCTATAAACAAAATAGGACAAGCACGATAGACATTGGTGACTATGACAGACTTTCCAACTAGGGTAGAAACATGGATGAGGGCATCAAGTATATCACAAATCATAGCAAATTCTGAGGCAAATCGCACGGATACATATGAATAATTAGAACCCAGATCAAATAACACATTAGCCATCCGGTCACAGACAAGAATAGTACATGTGATCACTGCGTCAGACGCCTCTACCTCATTCTTGCTCGGAAAGGCATAACACTTAGCCCTATCATCTTGACGAGCTACTTCCATGCCTGGTTGCACGTTACCCCTGCCTGCGTTACCATTTCCTCTACCCCCACGGCCTCGCTGATTACCTCCTCATCCACCTTGTGGACACCCTCGACCATTAATACCATTTCCCACGGGTACCACTTCTCTAGTCTACTGTTACGCGGAATCCATCATGTGCAGGTAGGGACAATCTCTCCTCATATACCTAGGTTCACCACAATTGTAATATGTACGATCCAAAGATGGCCTGCTTCTCACCGAAGGTGCGGCTCTCTGGCTATCCGGAATCAAATTTTGAGGTGGAGTTCCCGAGTAATTACCTGTAGAGGTGGGCATAGCGGATTGAATTGGCCTGGATGCAAGTGTTGGCCTCCCTGACCCTTTAGAATAAGAACCTTGAAAGTTACCCGAGCTCTTGCCCCTTTTTGCCAATGCTTTAGCCTGGCCGTCTCGCCTCACCCCCTCCACTCTCTTAACAAAATCTGTTACCTCATTAAAGCTCCTCCCTGCAGAGGTCATATGAACATATAATACCTGCAACTCAGAATTTAGTCCCCTAATAAATAAACGGATCCTCTCCTCCTCAGTAGTCACCAATTGAGTATATTATCTGGACAAGGCATGGAACTTGGCCTCATAAGCAGCCACATACATACCACCTTGCTCCAAGGCCATGAACTCATCCTTCTTACGATCTCTCAAAGTCTTAGGCACATATTTATCTAAAAACAGAGTATGGGTCCAAGAGAGTGAGGGTAAAGTTGAAGATCTGCACTCCACCACTGCTTAGCCTCACCTTGAAGTTGAAAAGTCACAAACTCAACCCCATGCTGATGGACAATTCCCAACTTATGAAGCCTCTCATAGTAGTCTAAGATAAACTCATAAGCTTCCTCACTCTCAGAACCAAGAAATATAGGAGGCTTTAGCTTCAAAAAACTTAGTAAGCATTTCATGCTCATTACCAGTCATAACAGAACCCAACAAAGAACGGAAGAAAGCATCATTACCTACATTTCCTCCCACATTGGGGGCAGTGATAACAATAGGAGGATTGGCGAGAGCTTGAGTTGCTTGAACAGAAGGAAGCACTCCAGGACCAACCAACCCTTTCTAGATTGACATGATCTGCTTAGCTAACACTGGGTCGATGGGAGGAATGCGTGTTGTCTCAGCCTGCACGTCTTCCTCATACCCAATATTCTCCTCATCCTCAACCTCTATGTTCTCCTCTATCTCATCATGATGCGCAAAAGGAGCCTCATTTCTGGGAGCATCTCCAACCGGTGCTCCATCCCTAACAGGTGTTGCCCTTTCTCGGCCTCTACCACTAGCTCTTCTTCTACCCCTTCCTCGATCGCGACCTCTCACTGCAGATTCCTCAGCTGGAGCATTGAAGGGAGCTACGGGCCTGATGTTGTTGAATCTAGTATTAACCATCTACGGACAGAAGAGCGTAGGAGGTTAGATACCAATTTGAATCGCCAGATAACAATCGGAATCAAGTTATAGCACGAAAGGAGACGAGAGAAAACAAAGAGATTTCCTAAAGTCCTATAGCCTCTCGAAGAAAAGTACACATGTCTCCATACCGTTCTGCAAGACTCTACTAGACTCATCTTGGTACATCAAGATCAACAAACCTAGGCTCTGATACCAACTTTGCACGACCCAGACCGTCGCGATTGGCACCCACACTAACCCTCCGGTGGGAGAACCACTACTACAACCCCAAACCAAGAAACTAAACCAAAAACTAAAGCATTTAAGTTACGAAAGCAAGTTAAATAGCTAAAACTGAAGTTTCCATAAGCTTTCAAAAGATCTAACAACTAAACAATGCGGAAATACACCTAGAACCTGAAAGTCAATGTACCAAAACATCTAATAAGATCCATAAGTCTAACAAGAAGGGTCACAACCCCAAGTTAATGAACTAATAACTAACTAGAAAAGTTTAAGTCCGAAATGTGGACATAGACAAAATGAGAACCCATGGCAGCCTAGAAGAACTGGCTCACCCTTGAGTTCGATTGGCGATCTCTGATCTTCTAAGCAAGGTCTGTCAATAACCGCTTGAAGATGCCCTGTACTCAACAAAGAAAGAGCAAGTGAAGTATCAATACACAACCATAGTGTACTGGTAGGATCACGAGGCTATCCCACTTAGTGTACCATACATAAGACAATGCAACAATATAATGACATGCATATATCGAACATATACAAGATTATCAACATTTAAGAACAAGGTACAATTTCACATTTCTCAAGATACAGAATTATATCAAATCATTGGTTTTTTCATGGAACCAAAACCGAAACAGTTAGCATATCAGAACTTGGTACCCGATCCAATGTTTATGCTGGAATGTGGCAACCAATCCCATAATTATGCCGGAATGTGGTAACCGATCCAAGTTAGTGTGTCGGAACACATCACATGATCCATTCAACAAGCCACAATTACAATCACAAAGTACATTATCATAATCATACAATCAAGTCATGATTCATGACATTCATCATTCATATATTCTCATTAACAATTAAGGTGATTAATAATGCAACATTCGCATACATACATGTATCATAATGATGCAAGAACAAACATACATCACACAATCATCGAATCACAACCATCACCTACCTCGAAACAAGCTTGAAACCCTAAGAAACTTGATTCTTCCCTCTCCGAATTCGTTCTGCTTGTTCTTGGTCTACAAACAATCAATATAATACGGGAATCAATAAACAATCACTAATTACCCGAATTACTAACAATTCTATCAACCCTATATCATACCCATGATCCCAATCTCCCAATTAGGGCTATTTCCACCATAATTTCTAGATCAAAACCCTCCCCCATCGATATTACCTATTAGATTACGTTCTACAGATCGAAAAATGGATTCGAGGTGTTTAAATATTACCTTTAGCCTCAAGAATGGCGGAAAACTATTTAGAAAAGACCTAGTGTTTGTTCCTTAGCTCTCAAATTCAAAAATTGCAAAATAAAATATTTTTGGGGTTTATTTACAACTTTAAGTCACGTTTGGCCTGCCACAGTGATCCTCGCCCCGCTATAGCGGCCCCTCCCAGGCGGCAGAAATCCCTGCCAAAGTGGCTTGAAAGAAATAGTGAGATATATTAATAATTCTGATACCCCCATTTCACAACACTCAGAAATTATCCGTTCACTCTAAGATCAATTTCGGGAGTTCTAGTCACCTGAATTCAATTCCGTAAAGTCGTATGGGTTCCTTAATGACTTATCTATATACTCATGTGATCAAAATCATAATCAGATCACCCAATTATTACCAGATTTCCCTAGACCCCACAGACTCGGATTTCGTCCAAATCTGGCTAGGTTGGAAAATTCCAAGTTACTACGAAAAAGTTTTCCGATCCAAAATTTTTTGCGTTGCCTTTTCTATAACGACAGAACCTGGTTGTTACACATAGTAATAAATATTTTGAAGAAAACTTCCTGACAATCGAAATCACATAAGAAACATTGATAAATAAAGTCATTCTTTTGTCTTGAGCATCAAAAAAATAAATCGACAATTCTCTAACTCATGAGAAGTTTAATATTTTGGGAAAATATATTCAAAAACATATATCTACATCACAAGAGAAATTATTAACAAAAACAAATGAATTTATACTACAATAAAAATTAAACTAATACAAATTTCAACTGGCGTTATTACAAGTCATATGAACTTTTCTTCGTTGAAAATACTGAAATATTAAGAAATAATAAATCAGTAAAACAAAAGGGCAATGTTTATATAGTAATAACTGTTTTGATGCAAACTTCTTGACAATCTAAATCACATAAGTAGCATTGATAAATAAAGTCATTCTTTTGTCTTGGGCATAAAAAAAACAAACTATGACAATTCTCTAAATCATGAGAAGTTTAATAATTTTTGAAAAAGATATTCAGAAGCATATATCTACATCACAAGAGCAAATGTTAACAAAAACAAATGAATTCAGACTACAATAAAAATTAAACTAATAAAAATTTCAACTGGCGTTATTACATGTCATATAAACTTTTCTTCGTCGAAAATACTTAAATATTAAGAAATAGTAAATTAATAAAACAAAAGGGCAATATTTATATAGTAATAAGTCAAACTTCCTGACAATCTAAATCACATAAGTAACATTGATAAATAAAATCATTCTTTTGTATTGAGCATCGAAAAACAAATCGTGACGATTCTCTAACTCTTGAGAAGTTTAATAATTTTTGAAAAAGATATTCATAAGCATATATCTACATCACATGAGAAATTGTTAACAAAAACAAATTAATTAAGACTACATCAACATTACATACTAATGTATATATTAAGCAAAAAAATAATTATTATATCATCAGAATTATTTTCCTCAAGTACTCGAGGTTAATGAATATACCCTCTTAGGATAGAACAATTTACTTCATCAGAATAGTGGTATCTCATATTCCGTGAAACTTTGATCTCACTCAACGGAAATAAATCACACGAATATTTTTAAAATACAAGAAGAGTAGAAGAATAAAAAAAATTGTGGTTGGAAAATGAGAGGAAACCCCTCTATTTATAGTCAACAAATAGTAGTATGAACAAGTGTTTTTTGTGTCTTATCTGAAAAGTCATGACCTTTTCGAAAATTCACAATCCTTTTGAAAAGTCACAACTTATTGAAAAAGTCACAACTATTTGGAAAGTCACAACTCATCGAAAAATCACAACCCTTTGGAAAAAGGCACAACTTATCAAAAAAAGTCACAACTCATCAAAAAAGTCACAACCTAAGTTAGGGATATTATAGTAATTTAACATTCAAGTTAGGAGTTCATGCTTTTAAGGTAATATGGATATAGATAGATATAGATAATAAAGGTTATGACCAACAGAACAAAGTTATTCATTTGATAGGGTAAAAATTGGTAATTTTGAACAAAGCTCTCTCTCTCTCTCTCTATATATATATATATAATATGCTTAAAGTACTTCAAGCCTTGTCTTCAATTTCAAAAAGTGCAAATCTCGACAAGACTTGAAGCAGGGGGCATTTGTAATCATTTAAATTTATTGCATATAAATATATAAAATGATTCGGATTATATTAAATTCATGAATATACTAGTAGAAATAAATATTATAGATTAATATAATTGAGTTAGTTATGTAAATCCAATAAATATGAATCTAATTAAAGTCAAAATTAATTGATTTGGGCTGCAATAGATGTGCCCAATTTCATCTGATTCTAGAGGCCCATTTTAGTGCCACATGGCAAATGACGTAGCATGCCAAGTCAAACAAGAAGCCAACAGGATCATGACAGTTGTCACAAATGACACGCCCGCTCCTTAAAGCCTATATGTCATGTCACTTAAATCTGATTGGCCGAAGGGAATCCTGTTCCAATCACGACTCCTTTATTCTAAAACTATAAATAGGGGTCCTCATAATTCAGAAAAGGGACTGAAAAATTCTAAACAAGAAGCTAGAGAAATCATGTGGTACAAATGCAATAAAATTCTCTGTCACGACCTGAGCCTATACCCTGGATGTTGCCGGCACTAGAGAACCATTTCCAGTCCCCAAGCAAACCCTCATCCTAGCTGACTACAAGTGGAAGACTAACTCAAGGATTCATCTAAAAAGTATGATCCTTTACCCGTGTTGGCAGACATGGTTTATGAGGATTTTGAGTTGTCTAAACTCATTCCCATATCGGTGCTCAATACTACTCCCAATAATATACTCATGCTCAAATGTAGAAAACATACTCTTTCTCTATTTTGAGGTAACTACTCAAAATAACCTCTTAAAAGAGGTAACTGCTCTGAAATATCTCTGAACTCATTAACTTATTTAGAAATCAAAGTTTCTCTTTTCTCAATGTAAAAACTGATACCTTTGGGAATACTTAGTTCCCTTATACTGTTACTCAATTCATATTTGAAAACTTTCTCAAAACTATATAAAAAATCATAGTGTTATTTGATCATTGATGACTCAAGAAGTCATACTGCATAAACATTGATGGCATATCTAGATACCATACTGATTAAACATTGATGGCATACTCGACTGTCATATTAATCATATTTTAAAACTCTTTCTCAAAACTCATCTTTGCTTTCTCAAAAAATCAGTTTAAGATAAAAATGTTTGCTTTAAAAGATTCTAAATAATTATAACTCAAAATAGAGTTCATACTGAAATATAGACATGAACAACTCAACTCAAGGATCTCAATAACAATATAGAGAAATCAATACTTAGAACTCAAGAACAATGATACAACTCATCTAAAGAATACTCAATTCATAGGGTTCATGCTGAAATATAGACATGAACAAATCAACTCAAGAATATTAATGCATAACATATATCAATTCAATAATTAGGAATAAAATTTCAAAATCAAGAACTCAAAATCAACTCATATCAAGAATACTCAAATCTAGGGATAGAATCCTAGATTACTCTTTTACTGATTTGAAAATAGATGTAAGGTGTGAGGACGAACTAGTCCAACACTATGATAGCCTTACAGACCTGAAAGAACAAGGTTCTTGAAGAAGAGCTTTATTATAAGTCTTGAAACCTTAGCTTGAAGGAGAACAACCAAGAAAAACTTTCTTGAGATTCTTGAATTAGTTTATTGAAATCTCCATGGCCAAGAATTATGATTTTCATTAGTGATTCATAATTTTATGGAGGAATTTGAGTTGGAAAGAATTGAATTCTTGGAGAAAGACTTACCTTGAAGAATTTTTTTGAAAAGATTGAAAGAATATTGAATGGAGTCTTTTATTTTGATTTTTCCTTAGGGTTTTGATTTAGGGTTTGAAAGAGAAGAGAATGGGGGATTAAGAGATGAAAATCTGATTGGTTTAGGCCTTTAATTTGTCATGAAATTCATTTAGAGTTTTCTTAGAGGTAAAAAACAAAAAGATCCTTTTTAATGTTTTCCCAACGGCTAATTCGTCACTACACTGTATCAGGTTACTAAAATGGTCGTAACATTTGGCTCCTAACTCGAATTGTTGTGAAATCGGTGGCGTTGGAATGTAGATTAAAATACATTTAATTGGATAGGCTGTGGGCCACACAACTCTTTGTATTCTAAGAGATATGGTCATTTTAAGGTGACCCAAATAGAATCTTTCATCAAAACTTAATCGGTATGGAAGCTTTCTACTCAACTTTTTTCTAGAGGATTCTAGTGTAACACCCCGAAAACTAGTAGGCAAAACAAGAGCTTGATGTGAAGGTTAGAGTCGTAGATATAACTCCCCGTACTTAAAATGAAAGGTTTTGGATTAGAACGTCAAGGTACAACCCCAAGGAACAACCAAGGGTTCTTGAGGAGGACCCTAGTAGGCTACCTAAAAAGTGCACCCACGCCCCATAGGGGGGCCCACACCCCATGGGTGAGGGGTCGTGGGTCAGTGTCCCAAAAATCTGACTTGCAGTCCACCACCCACGATTGACCAACACACCCCGTGGGTCCACTCCCAGCCCGTGGGCGTGGTCTCATGGATGTGGCAGCGAGTTGGCTTAGACGGTTAAGTGAGGGGCTTTATGGAACTTTCCAGAATTAATTAGTTATTAAGTGACGTCATTTTACCCTAGTTTATACCAACTATATAAAGACTTTAGACCCTTAATTTAGTGATTCCAAATCATTATTTCTAAACCCACCAAAAAAAACCCAATTCCCTCTCAAAAATCCTCTCTCTAGAAAGAAGAAGAAGAAGAAGAATTGTTACAAGACTCCATTGTTACAAGTTTTCTAGGCTTTGTAATCAAGGTATGATGGCTTAATCATTGATGGACTCCTTTCATCCATGAAGCCCCCATGTTTCCCCCCAATTGTGAAGATGAACCTCAATTCTAGTTAGGGTTTCTTCCTATATTGTGGGTATTGTTGTATGTTGATACAATTGAGTGGAAAATGGTTGTTTATGAATTTTTATGATGTAATTACATATTTTTAGTATGATTATTCATGTATTCTTTATTAACCTAAGATTCTAAGGTGAAATTGATATAGTTTGGTTTTATGCCACGAAAAGGGAAATTGAGGGCTTAGATGTGATCTTCTAAGATGGATGAATTAATTTATGAATTTCTTAAGATTAGAGAACCTGGATATGAATTGCTTAAAAGTAAAGCTTGTTGACATGAATTGATTAGATTAGGTCTTATATGATGAATCATGATTAGTTGTGTTGAGATTAAGTCTATATGAAAATATATGATTAAAATTGGTTAATGATGAAGCATGTGAGTGGAATACCTTGAGACTTAGGTCTATGAGGTGCTTATGATAAGTATTGCTTGAGAGTAAGTCTTGTAGTCATATATGATGAATTCTAAGGCTTTGAGAGTAAGGCTAATATGTTGAATTATGTATGTTAAGGCTTTGAAAGTGAAGCTATTTGCATGATTGAATTGTATATGGCTTTATTGTGGAAGGACTTTGCTCATATGACCTATATTATGAGTATATGAGATTATGCATGTAGCGATTTGACTACTTGAATTATGTTATTATCCATGTCTAATGTAATAATTCTAGATGTGTTGATTTGATATAAGCTTTGGCCTTTGAAAGGTCAAGATATGATATTATGCATGTTTTATAAAGGTTATGTATATGCTTTAAGAACACTGAAAGAGTGAACAGTCCATGATTATGATAATGTTGTTGTGTTGATTGAAAGACTATTCTCATGAATACATAATGAACATGATGTGAAAGGTTTTCTCACATAATGATGATTCTAAGGTTGAAAGACTTTCTCACCTATTGAATCTAAATTAAGACATGGACGGTGAAAGGTTATTCTCATGCATGATCTAAGAGCTATCCTAATGAACTCTTTTGGATCGATTGTCAAGTACATCCTTCCTTAAGACATGAATCAAGTTATGACTTAATAAGGTATTCCGTGGGAATTATGCTTAACACAGAGTGGATATTGATATGAGATGGAAACCCTCATGTGAGTTGAGGCCGAGTTTCTAGGATCAATCTCTTGAGATGGATGCCCTCACGTGAGTTGAGGACGGGTATCTAGTAACAATCTCCTTATCCCATGAACTACGTGCCCCCGTAGGTTATTTAGATATTGGATCCACCTAATCTAAAATAATGCTTCTACCTCAGGCAAGTAGGACAACCCTTTTCGGTGTGGGTTACACCGGATTCCATGTAAGCTCACATGGTGTATGTCGGTTAAGGCAAATTCATACAAGGTAAAGTCTAGTATGAACTATGGTTATTCAAGAAGTTTCATTTATTATGGGTGAGATTTATGGGGTCTTATTCATGCATTGCACAGGTAAGCTTTGAGGGTATCTATGGTATGTTCCACTTATGCTATGATGATCTATGTAATGAATACGCTTTTGACTTATGCTTATGATGTATTCTTAGTTTGGATTGTAGCTTCAAAGACCCTTCCAATACATGTGTGACTAAAGGTGAATGTTCCCTTGTCTATGAGAAATAAGCTAGGGATGAGATCAAAAGATGGTAAAGATAAATAAGGACCTAAAGTGACTTGCTTAGCATGGGTGGGATTATGGGGTCTTGTCCATGCATTGCACAAGCTTGCCTTGAGGTGGCTTATGAAGTGTTTCTCTTATGTTATGATAAACTAGATTGCATTGATTATGCCTATGACTATGTTGTTATCTCTCATGCTTATAGCCTATGTCTTATTATGATGTCTCTTATGCTCATGGCTTATGTTATTGTCTCTTATGATTATGATGTATGGCTTATGTTGACTAATGCTTCTTATATGCTTATGTTGATGATTTATGCAATCCATCATACTTTTTACTACATTCTAATCAATTATAGGTTTCGACGATATTGACTTCCACCCTCGTGGCTAGGTTCATAGTAGATCAAGAAGAGAAGTTTTGGTGAGTCCTCACAGCATTGAGGACTTGATCACCCATTCCTCTTATGTCTTTCTTTTATGATTAGACCTTTGTATGGGCTGTGTCCCTAACTGTTTTTGAGTATTAGATGGTTTGAAACAAGTGTAATAGACTTTCGCTTCGTTTTATGAGACTTCGATTGTATTGAAAAATGATTTTAAATTTTCGTACTTTTCTATTATCTTATTATATGATATGCTAAGTGGCTTACATTGAGTCCTTCTGTAACACTATGGAAAACTAATAAACTAAGCTAGAGCCTAATATGTAAACTTGTAGCCTAAATGGGGTTGAACGTAAAGATTAGAGTCATAAAATAACCTCCGCTAATTAGTACAAGTACCTTTGGACTTAAACATCAAGGCATGACCCCCCAAGGACCAACCAAGGGTTCTTGAGGAGGACCTTGATGGCAGCCAAAAAGCTGTCAAGAGTTAGCCATCCACGAGCCATGGGTGGACACACGTCCCATAGGTGGGGGTCGTGGGTCAGGGCTGGACCTCTTTTTGCCTTGTGAAAGTCTCTGTCTGATCTATGAATGAGCAGCACGGTTCATGGACCCACTCACGCCTCATGGGTGAGGTCTCGTGAGTGAAGGATGGAGCTAGGAAAAATGAGGAGCTATAGACCCAACCCACGAGTGATCAACACGATCCGTGGGTCCATCCACCCCACAAGGTTCAAGAGAAGGTTCTCCAACCAAGGCTACTCTAGTGCTCCAAGGGTCAACAAAGATAGGGTGTCTAACCCTAAGCCTCAAGAAGGCATTAGTAGTGGATCTCCTATGGTGAGGCCTACATGTGCTAAGTGCGGTAAGAAGCATGATGGTAAATGTCTTGCCGGCATGGGTTTTTGCTATGGTTGTGGTAAGAGTGGGTATCAATTGAAGAATTGCCTAACACTTACAGCCAAGGGGAGATAAGACAAGCAAACTCCTCCTAGTGGTTCAAATTCCGATGCTCCCAAGAAAAACCGCTTTTATGCTCTTCAATCCCGAGGTGACCAAGAGAGCTCCCCGGATGTGGTAACCGATATGTTACAAGTCTTTTCTATTGATGTATATGCATTGTTATACCCTGGTGCCAGTTTCTCCTTTGTTACACCTTTTGTGGCTATGAAATTTGAAATACTCCCCAAAGTGTTAATAGAGCCTTTTTCGGTTTCTACCCCGATTGGTGACTCGGTAGTGGCAAAAAGAGTCAATAGGAGTTTTCCTATTTCTTTGTCCCATAAAGTTACCTTGGTGGATTTGGTGGAGTTAGACATGTTAGATTTTGATGTGATTTTGGGTATGGATTGGTTGCATGAATGTTACGCTTCTATTGATTGTAGGACTCGAGTAGTAAAGTTTCAATTTTAAAATGAGTCTATTTTAGAGTGGAAGGGGAGGAATTCTATCCCTAGAGGTCAAAATGTTTCTTGTCTCAAAGCTAGGAAAATGATCTCCAAAGGGTGTATGTACCATATTGTAAGGGTTATGGATGTTGAGTCTGAAACCTCTTTTCTAGAGTTAGTTCCGGTAGTGAATGAGTTTTCGGATGTTTTTCCCGATGATTTACCCGGTATTCCTCCCGAGCGGGAAATAGAATTTGGTATTGATCATTTACCGGATATGCAACCTATCTCCATTCCTCCTTATAGAATGGCTCCGTCCGAGTTGAAAGAGTTGAAGGAGAAACTAAAGGATTTGTTAGACAAGGGTTTTATTTAACCGAGTATCTCTCCATGGGTTTGTGAGAAAGAAGGATAGGTCCCTTAGAATGTGTATTGACTACCACCTATTGAACAAGGTAACCATAAAGAATAAGTATCCCCTTCTGAGAATTGATGATTTGTTTGATCAGCTCCAATGGGCAAATTACTTTTCAAAGATTGACCTTCGTTCGAGTTACCACCAAATAAGGGTGAGAGGGGATGATATACCTAAGACGGTTTTCCGAACTACGTATGGACACTATGAATTGCTTGTGATGTCATTTGGTTTAACTAATGCCCCAGAGACATTCATGGACCTAACGAATAGGGTGTTTAGGCAATACCATGATATTTTTGTGATTGTCTTTATCGATGATATTTTAATCTATTCAAGGAGTGAGGTTGATCATATAAGCCAATTGAGGATTGTATTGCAAGTCCTTAAGGACTACCAATTGTATGCAAAGTTTAGTAAATGTGAGTTTTGGCTAAGGTCCGTAGTCTTCCTTGGTGATATTGTGTCGAGCAAGGGTATTGAGGTAGATCCTAAGAAGATAGATGCGGTCAAGGGTTGGCCTAGACCTCTAACTCCTACCGAGATTATAAGCTTTTTGTGTTTGGACGGTTGCTATAGGAAGTTTGTTGAGGGTCTTTCTTCCATTGCTTCTCCATTGACGGCCTTGACTCAAAATAAGGCTAAGTTTGTGTGGTCGGAGGCTTGTGAGAAAAGTTTCCAAGAGTTGAAAGATAGACTTACTTCCGCTCCGGTGTTGACCTTACTGGAGGTTACCGATGGTCTTATTGTTTATTGTGTTGCCTCTAGAGTGTGTTTGGGATGTGTTTTTATGCAACATGATTAAGTGATTGCTTATGCCTCAAGGCAACTCAAGGTCCATGAAAAGAATTATCCAACCCATGATCTCGAATTAGCGGCGGTAGTATTTGCCTTGAAAATATTGAGGTATTATCTATATGGGGTGCATGTTGATGTGTTCACTGATCACAAGAGTCTCCAATATGTGTTTAGCCAAAAAGACTTGAATGTCTGACAAAGAAGGTGGTTAGAACTTTTAAAGGATAATGACATGAATGTCCTTTACCACCCCGACAAAGCCAATATAGTTGCGGATACCCTTAGTCGATTGTCCATTGGTAGTGTGGCCCATGTAGAGGATTAGAAAAAAGAGTTAGTTCATGATGTTCATAGGTTGGCCCGGTTAGGTGTCTAACTAGTGGATTCCACCAAGGGTGTTGTCATGGTCTATAATGGTTCCGAATCATCCTTTGTAATGGACGTGAAGTCTAAGCAAGACCTTGATCCTACATTAGGTGAGTTAAAATAATCGGTACTCAAAAAGTCTATTGAGGCTTTCTCCCAAGGGGGAGATGGGGTGCTTACGTACCAAGGTCAGTTATGTGTTCCAGATGTTGATGGCTTAAGAGAACAAATTCTAGAAGAAGCGCATGGTTGGCGGTATTCTATTCATTGGGGAGCCATTAAGATGTACCGTGATCTACGGGAAGTCTATTGGTGGAATGGAATGAATAAGGATATAGCGGGTTTTGTAGCCAAGTGTCCGAATTGTCAACAAGATAAGGTCGAGCATCAAAGGCCGGGAGGCTTGTCCCAAGATATAGATATTCCCACTTGCAAGTGGGAGGATGTGAATATGGATTTTATTGTGAGTTTGCCTCCTATTCGAAAGCAACATGAATCTATTGGGTCATTGTGGATTGAATTACAATATCAACCCACTTTATTCCTGTCAAGGTTTCTTTTTCGGTGGAAGATTATTCCAAATTGTACCTCAATGAGATAGTGAAGTTGCATGGGGTTCCCTTATCTATTATTTCGGATCGGGGTACTCAATTTACTTTACACTTTTGAAAGGAATTCCAAAAATGGGTTGGTACTAAGGTCAAGCTTAGCATGGCCTTTCACCGTCAAACGGATGGTCAAGCGGAGCGCACCATCCAAACCATAGAGGATATGTTGTGGGCATGTGTTATAGATTTCAAAGGTAATTGGGATGACTATCTACCATTGATAGAGTTTGCCTACAACAATAGTTACCACTTAAGTATTGCCATAGCTCCTTTTGAAGCATTGTATGGTAGGAGGTGTAGATCTCTAGTTGGTTGGTTTGAAGTAGGTGAAATTGCTCTAATTGGTCCCAAACTTATTTATGACGCCATTGAAAAAGTTCGGCTCATTAGAGAGAGGTTAAAGACGGCCTAAAGTCAGCAAAAGTCTTATGCCGATGTTAGAGGAAGGGATCTAGAATTTGAAGTCAATGATTGGGTCTACTTGAAAATCTCACCTATGAAAGGTGTGATGAGGTTTGGCAATAAGGGGAAACCCAGTTCCCGGTATGTGGGCCCATATCAAATTTTGAAGCGTATTGGGAAAGTTGCCTATGAGTTAGACTTGCCAAATAAGTTGGCCCCGGTTCACCCGGTATTTCATGTTTTTAGGCTTAAAAAGTGTATTGGGGATCCGGTATCTATTATTCCTTTAGAAGGGTTAGGTGTTGATGGAAGACTTTCCTATGAAGAGGTTCCTGCACAGATCCTTGAACGGCAAGTCATAAGATTGAGAAAAAAAGGAAGTAGCTTCCATTAAGATTTTATGGAGAAATCATCTAGTTGAGGGGGCTACTTGGGAGGCCGAGGACGATATTAAGTCCCGATGTCCTCATCCTTTTCCTTCTAATCCTATTCAAGCTTGAGGTAAGTAGTTCCTCTTGAATTTTAGTGTTTTGAGAGTCATGTGTATTGTATGAGTTTTCCATGATTTCTTTATGTTGTGTAGGTTCTTGATGAAATGCATGTTTAGTAATAAAATGAGTTTTATAATTTATGTGTCCGTCATGTTGATTGTGCATTTTAGTATGAGGATGGCATATTAGAATTCATGAGGTGATTTTATGAACATGCTTTGTTATGCTTGTGATGAAATAGCATATTGGCTCCATGTTGTTGTGTTGAGCTTGCTTTTAGTTGGAGAAGGTATTTCCTCCTATGAACATGAGAAATTTTGTATTGCATGCATATTGGGTTGATAGATGTAGTTCCTACTCCCTTGTAATTCATTGATTATGTCTTGAGATAGAGTTGCTGTTTCCTCCTTTGAATAGTGTATGTAGTGAATAATGCATTTGTAATTTTGCATGTTTTGATGTTTCATGCATGATGGGCTACTAGTGTTGAGTTTCTAAATTAATTGGTGTTTAGATCATCATTCGAAGATGAATGTTCCCAAGGGGGAGATAATTTAATACTCTGAAAAACTAATAAACTAAACTAGAGCCTAATATGTAAACTAGTAGCCTAAATGGGGTTGAATGTAAAGATTAGAGGTGTAAAATAACCTCCGCTAATTAGTACAAGTGTTTTTGGATTTAAATGTCAAGGCATGACCCCCCTAGGACCAACCAAGGGACCTTGAGGAGGACCTTGATGGAAACCAACAAGCTGTCAGGAGGTAGCCACCCACAAAATGGGCACCCACTAGCTGTGGGTGAACCCATGAGCCGTGGCTGGACCTATACCCCGTAGGTGGGGGTCGTGGGTCAAGGCTGGACCTCCCCTTGCCTTGCTAAAGTCTCTATCTGATCTATGAATGAGCAACACAGTTCGTGGACCCACTCATGCCTCGTGGGTGAGGGCTGGAGCTGGCCAAAATGAGGAGCTGCAAACCCAACCCACAAGTGACCAGCACAGTTCGTGAGTCCATCCACTCCCGTGGGTGGGGGTTGTGGATGGGGTCCTGCAATGCTACCCCAATATCGGCCAAGGGTGCATAGTTTTGAGTAAATTCTATTTCAATTATTTATGGGTGGGGATGGTTTATATTGTTTATTTAGACATATTTAAGCACTTTTTAACCAATAGACATATATAAGCACTTTTTAACCATTAACTAACCCACTCCACTTCATAAATCACAAGACTCAAATAATAACCAACTTCCTTCTACAATATTTCTCTCCCTAAAATCTTAATTGAAGAAGAAGAAGTCAAGGTCCACGGCTCAAGAACTCATCTTTTCCACTCAATTTCGTGAGGAATCTACATAAGGTATGGTGGCTTTTGTTCGATGGGTAGTTTCCACCCATAAAGTCACTTCAAAAGTTGATTTCTAAGCTTCCAAATTCCCCTAAAAAGTTAGGGTTTCAATCTAAGTCAGGGGTTCTCTTTCAAAACGTTTCCAATTGTTTATTTACAATGGATTATGATTGAATTGATGATTTATTGTTGATTTATGATGAAATCCCTCCATGAACCCATGAATCCCCATATTGCTAAATTGTGAATTTATGATGTGGGTTGATTGATTATGGAAGCATGTCAATTGATTATGTTTATATTGATTGAGTTAGTGAATCATGATATTCCCCTATCTAATGTAGTAATTCTAGACGTTTGGGTTGAGTTTGATTCATAGCCTTGGAGGGCAAATTATGAGGGTTTGTACATGTTGATGAAAATTGTGTATGAGCTTATGATTCACCTAGAAAGTGAAGATCCTATGACTATTGTGTAATTGTGGTATTGTTGAAAGATCATTCTCCCCTTACCCTTACACATGACTATGCATGAAATGTCTAGGATTATGAAAATGTTGTTGTGTTGATTGAAAGGCTATTCTCATGAACACACTATAACCATGATGTGAAAGGTTTAATCACATATTGATGATTCTAAGGTTGAAAGTCCATTCTCACCAAATTGAATCCATGAGCTATTTTATGAGTTGTGTTGAGTGAAGGGTAAGATACTCCTTCATACATGTAAATACAATTCAAAGACTAAATATGTAAGTTTTCGGAAAGTAATGCTTATCACCGAGTGGATATGGAATGTGAGGTAGAGGCCCTCCTATCAATTCCAAAGGCTGGGTCATCTAAAGTAATCTCATGAGATGGAAGCTCCCCCATCAATACAATATGTATGGAGTTTCTAGAAGCAATCTCCCTATCCTATAACTATGTGCCCACATAG
>JAJOOR010008495.1:0-41537 GCA_036250505.1 Solanum acaule | reverse complement strand
CTACTAGCCTAAAATGACCCTTCCGGAGCTGATGGAATTGTCAGAATTGGATTCCGATGTCATCTTCTTGAACTTTTGATCGAAAATGATCGTTCAAGCTTCAAAACTCCAAAACTCAAGAGCTAGCACCAAGACCAAACGAACGACCAGGTGACCGAACTGTCTGTTCCAGCAAGTCATAAATGACTTGGGGTCGCTATAGGAACGCTCTAAACGACACACAGAAGGCAAGACACAGAAATGACCAAGAGGGTCATTACACCAACACTCACTTAGTGGACGTTTGATAGAGTTGTAGACATCAAAAATTTGTAAGCAGAGATGAGCTCAATTTCAGTTAGGATTTTCAGAGATTATCTTAAATCCTAGGCCACGTTTATGTAAATAATAATATATTCTTTTGAATAGTCATCTCAAAATTTTATGAACTTCTAGATATGCATAAAGAGATCAAGGAACAATATATTGTCTTTCTCAAAGTCATTGTCCGACGTTGTTAGCAGTCCAAATCATCCTATTTGAGAAATATGCTATTAACATCCCTCGAATTATGGAGAATATTTAGGATATAAGAATCAAAGAAAGAAACAAAATTGTACTTGCACATGCAGAGATTAATAAATTTATGTTTCTTCAATATAAGGAACAATATATTGTCTTTCTCAAAGTCATTGTCCGATGTTCTTAGTAGTCCAAATCATCCCATTTGAGAAATATACTATTAACATCCCTCGAATTATGGAGAATATTTAGGATAGAAGAATCAAAGATAGAAACAAAATTGTACTCGCACATGCAGAGATTAATAAAATTATGTTTCTTCAAATAAGTAAAAATATTGAATAAGTAGTATTTTATCTCAACTTTCAACAAAAAGATATATATTTTATCTCGATTTTAAGTTTCTATATATTAAATATTTTCACATTATTTTATATTATTAAGTACCAATTTATTTTTTTATTAAAAAAATAATGTAAAATTTTTAAGATATAAAATGTACTTAAAGAGGAACATGATAACTCACCATGTATGTAAAAGTCAAAATTTTGTTGGTATTGATACACGAAAACACACTCTAGACACTAAGATAAAGGAAAAATGAACTACGTTATAGTAAAATCTCACTAAATTAATACGTGATAAATTAATAGTCTCTCTAAGATAATATTTTTCTTTGGTCTTGACTTAGGCCAACGTAAAAAAAATGACCAATTTAATTTGATTAGATAATAAGATAATATATTTTCAGAAGACCCCTATATAAATATATGGTCCCATTAATATTATAAATTAATAATTCATTAAGAGTACAACTATATATAAGACAATATGATTCTATTGTGTTTTGTTTTTGTAATTTAAATCTAGTTGAAGCTCATCTCAAACTTTTTTTTATTGCATCCAAATGTTCTGGTGTTGCCACAACTACAATTTTTTTTAGTGCATGTAGAATGATCTCTTTTGTACTCACATAATACTTTATGTACTTGATCTGTCATTGTTGATATTTTGACACATTGTCACGACCCAACTCACTTGGTTGTGTGGTTACCTACTCTAACACCTATATAGGAGAACCCTTACCACCCAACTTTAAAAACGGATAATGCGAAACTTAAATAAACTTAAGAAAACTATTTAATATTTTTAAATAACATGAAACTCGAATATATGAGTCATTCTTTTACAATTACCCGAAACACTCTCTGAAGAAACTAGTCTAAATAGGTACAAGAGCTACTAAGAGAGTGAAATGTATAAAGGAAATAAGATACAATTCCCACCATAAGGAAAAAAATGTAGAAGTTGGCAGAGATCACCATCGTCTTCACCTAACAAACTTTATTGAATCCTGCAACCAAACTAAGCCAAGTGGCATAACAAGAATAGTATTAGTACAAACAACACGTACTGATAGGCATCATCAGTTGAGCCGAATCCACCACATAATATCATGCACATAATTAAGAGTAGCAAGATAAAACAACACTGTTGGAACTCACACATGTCACAACAAGTCACCCACCTTCTTCCGCTGTCAACTCCAACCTCTAAGTCATTCCATCCTCACATCATATCGTAACTTACCCCCCTAATTGTTACTTCAATTGTTATTAATCCTGTTACTTAAATTACTATTCCCCCTCAAGCTCTTATGCCAACTCCGTACCTTAAGACACTCTAATTGTATGAAAATATGAACAAATAACTCCCATTAGCAAAACAGAGATATACAAGTATAACCACGATTATAAAATAGCATGTTCTTCCAATCCTCAACATGTAACACCTGGGTCTTAGAAAGAGCTTGTCACGACGCGAGCCTACACCCTGGACATGGCCGGCACTCGAAGACCATTGCTGGTTCCCAAGCGAACCCTCATCCTGGCTGACTACAAGGGGAAGACGAACTTAAGCATGAAAAAGCTTAAAACTGAATAAAATTCAATAAACTCAACTTTTCAAAACTTTAACTCAAATGAACAACTTAGAATAAAAATAATATATTCAACTCGCCATAAAATAGACACTTAAGTCTTCAAAACATTTAACAAAATAAATGAATAATACAGACTTCTCAACTATACTGACCATCTATGAAGCCTCTAACTGATAACGATGGAAGTCGGGACAAGACCCACGACATCGGATGTCGGGACAAGACCCACGACATCCTGACTGAACTGAAAAGTAAATGAAATCCTCTGGAAGCAAGGAGGCTCACCATAGCTAACTCGATCTCTCGGATGTATCAACGAAGCTCCTGTTGATGATCCTGAATACCTGTGTTTGCATCATGAGAAGATGCAGGCAAAATGGCTCAGTACGTGGAATGTACAAGCATGTAAGAGGAATTCTAAAGCATACCATAAGCTTGAAACTTGATAAAAAGGAAACATACTTACCTCTTTTCAATCTTGCTCAACTCAAGGAATACTCAAGGATATTCAAAACTACTCAAACTTACTCAACTCAGAAGTACTCAAGGATAAGATACTCAGCTTCAAATATATGATACTTGACTTGAAATACTCAACTCATGAATACTTAACTGAACTCATTTCATTATAAAACAATTTAAAACAAGTGCAATATAAAGAAAAGGAAAATTGTTTAAAACATGATGTCAACTCATAATCATAAATTCATAAAAGACATACCACGCTCCCTCTCAAAGTCTACTTGTGCAATGCATGAATGAAGTCCCGTACCCCCATTCATATAAAGCAGAATCCCTTGAGGAACCATGCAATTACTGTTGTGGGATTTTCTCTAACCGACAACCATTACTTAAGAGCTATAGTGAATCCTATACCCGGCCAAAGGTATAGGACCTGAACTACTAAGTGGATCCACTAGTCTATGCGAAAAGGATTCATCTAAAAAGTATGACCCTTTTCTACCCATGATGGCTACATGGTTTATGAGGGCTGATAGTTGTATGAACTCTTCCCCATATCGGTGCTCAATACTACTCCCAAAATATACTAGCTTTTTATGTTTTGTAAACATACTCTTTCTGTGATTTGAGATTAGTGCTCAAAAACTTAGCTCAAAGGCTATCTTGGAAATCAATGTTTTCCTTTCTTGTTTAAATGTGAAAACATTTTAAATCTCTTTGGAAATACTTAGTCCCCATATACTTTTGAAGAAATGAACTTCAACTTTTACTCTTTACTGAACTCAAAACTTAAGTCTTAAAACGTAGTTAAAACATTTGTAAAAGACTTCTTAAAATATGGTTCATGCCAAATTATGGACGTGAACGACTCGATGAAAGATTTTCAATAACCATAGAGAGATCTCAATACTTGGAACTAAAGAACTTCAATGATACTACTAATTTCAAGAATGGTCAATTAAGAGGGTTTATGCGGAATTATGAGCATGAACTACTCAACTGAAGGACTCAAAGCTACTTCTCATCTCAAGATTTATCGACTTATAATGTTCATGCAGAATTATGGGCATGAACAACTCAACTCCTGGACTTCATGGGTAATAGGTAATAGTCCCATGATTAGGATTATAATCTCAGAAGGGTTAGGAACTGGATACTCAAGACTTAGAACTTGAAGATACTACTCCTTTCGAAGATACTAAACTGATGGAGTTCATGCAGAAGTTTGGGCATGAACGACTTGACTCAAGGGTCAAAATATCAATAAGGTACTCAGGTATACGACTCTATTCATTCTCATACTTACTTTTCAAAACTTAACTCAAATCTATGGTGGATAAGAAAGGATTCACAATTGAACTCAAAGACTTTCTTGAACTGTACTTTTAACTCTCTCTTGAATGTGAATTATGAATTCAAGAGTTATGGTTTATGATACGAAGGATCTAGGTGATAGTGTAGACTCATGAATACGTTATTCTCACTCTCATACTCACTTGCTCAAGTCTTGAAACAATTTATTAGAATTTATAGAAGACTCCTCAAAAAGGCTCAAAGGGACTTTCTTAGAATGTTCTAATGAATTCTCAAAAACTTAACTCTTATCTCTACCTTAAACTTGAACTATGGATTCAAGGTTGTGATTTGTGATAGGAAAGATCTCATGATGTTTAGGATTGATTTTAGATATCTAAACATGAGAAAAGATAAAAAATTCACTGCTTGGAAGTTAGTCCGCGACGCATTAAAATAATTGGTCACGAAATAACTTTTGAGGCAGAGAGGTCCGTGACCTCTCCACGACGCGAAGACAACTTTATGAAATTGGGAGGCAGGTCCGCGACGCGGAGCCAATTGCCAGATTTGCCCAACTTTTCTCTTCTTCAATTTCTAACCCCAAATCGCCTAAATTTCATTCTTTTGCTCAACTTTTCTTTAGATTCAGATAACCATCACATGTACACAAGAATCTAACTCCAAACTACTCTATAAATCGAAACAATAATCTTAAGAACTCCTAAATCTCAGCCCAATTCAAGAATGAAAGAAAATTCAAGAACGCATATCAATAAATCAGATTTTCAAATTTCTAAAGCGAACTTAATGCTGAAATTTACATGATTGGCGTGTGGGTGAACAAACCCAACACTATGGAAGCTTACATACCTCTTAGGGATCAAACCCATGGCGAAAATCCGCAACAACACGCAAGAATCTCGACGAACGCTTGATCCTTTCCTCTTTTCTCCTCTTTTCTCTTCTTTTCTCTTCTTGAACTCTCAACTAAAACCCTAGGCGTATATTAGGATTATAAAACTGAACCGAATAGGATTAGACCCCTAAAACATTACTAAAAATAAATTAAATCTGATTGGGTAAGAAAAAGACCAAAATACCCCTCTAAAATCCAGTTTTGACTTCTCTTATCTAGACAACCCAACTTCGAATGGACATATCTCCCTCATACAAACTCAAAACTGAGAAAAATTGGTGGCGTTGGAAAGATAATTCAAAGATCTTCCCTACGGTATTTGGTATCACACCTAACTCATCTTGAGCTAGAAGTTATGGTCGTTTGAAGTCGACCAAAAACTCATACTTAGCTTAACTTGCAAAATTTCAGATTTTGCTATTTCCAATTTAATTCTTTTTGGAACTCAAGGTGATACATCTAGTGACCTTAACACTTAAGAATTTTTTAATTCTTTGGTAAAATCTCACTCACTATGAAGAATGGTTTGAGTCTTAGTTCGAAATTTTTTCTGGGGTGTTACAATATCTCCCCCTTGGGATCATTTGTCCTCGAATGACGACTGGACTGGGTATTGAATGGGGTTACTCTTACCAAGGTCTGAGTCTAATGGTATGCTCTTATTATATTCAAGCTTAACCCAAATCCTTAAGTTCGGGTTCTAAATCTCGATATGGAATTTCATCCCAAAACTATTACTCTTTACCACCACATTCAAGCTTAATACTCTAACAACTCCATGGACTTCTAGTAACTAACTCCTTCGGAACCAACTAAGGGCTCTCATTTAACTATTTCTCATATAAAACCTTATCTTCCTTATTTACAAGCTTATATGGAATTATCACACCATCACTATCACGATAAGATCATTAACCTTCTCTTTTTAACATCACTCCACTACTAAAAGGACCTCTAAAAAGAGATCCCCCAAACTCTTTGGAACTCATTACTATCTTACTCTCAAGCACTTGACTTGATTTCTCATCTTGTCATCTACCCCTTAGGTCTAAAGCTGACACTTGAAAGCTATGGACCTATTCCATCATCTCTAACCTGGTCTACATCCTCTTTTACTCTAACACTCGGGAGAAACTTATCTCATGACTACCAACTCTCCATAAGCAAGTACTAAGACCTCTTTCTAAGGTGCTTCTCTTAACATCTTCTGATTACATACCCTCTCGGTACACCTATTAATGCTCTTGTTACTCTTGTGACTTTGCCACACTTAACTGCCCTTATCTAAATGTTAGGGTCTCTCACTCGTACCACTCATATTTATTGCATCTTATAACCTCAATTCCTCACCTACTCTATGTCAAGTCTTCTAGATCAAATCTCAAGACTAACATTATCACCCTCATGTTGTCATTCTTTTGATCATGACACTCATCTCAAATTCAAGCTTAATGTTCATTACTAAACCTGAATATCAATATGATTGCTCGCCTACTATACTATACCTCATTACTTGATCAGTTCTATAGCCTTATGAACATCGTGACCCTCTCAAACAAATCATAAGCCTAACTTAGATCTATCACTTCATAAATACTCTGCTCTTTTATTCAACTCATGAATTTAGTCCCCTCTAATACGATGGAACATCGACATCAACTCTATTTTGGTTAACAAATATATACTCTATCTCATCTTGACTAGCAACTCTTACTCTACCCATAAGGGAAAACTCCTCATCAATAACTTACTGGTGCATGACTATAATAACATAGCTTGCCTCAACACCATCTCCCTTACTTAGATTACTAAACCTCTACATACTTTCCTCTAACTCTGGGATTTTTCACTACTATTGCTAATGATCTCATAACTCATGTTACCTTTCAGGGTGAAAATACTACCCAAGCTCTAAACATACTTCCTCATAAGGATCTCAGCTGAAACAAGGCTTAAGGAAAAGAATACAACTCACTTTTAGCTCAAACGTACAATTCAAATGAATATGGGTACATTCCTCTGAAACTGAACACTTAACTTACTCTTGGACTTCTCTTAATCCCCTCTAGAGTCTCAGGACTTCCTCAAAAATCTTGCTAAGAACAACTCATCGACAAAGAACTGACTCTGCTTTTCAACCACCTCTAGTATGATGGGTAGTCTAATGATTTTGAGAAACGCACAAGTTAGAATAAGTCTCTATGACATCGCTCTATTGCACGATTAAGAGTATGAAAGAAGGGAAACTTTTCTTAAATGTCTGCAGTCCCTCATTTATAGAAGTAGGACCCTCACAACCATGAACGAGAACCAACTGACACGGCTTCATAGACACCCTGGGACACTTAAACTCTATGCTCTGATACCAATTTTGTCACGACCCGAGCCTACACCCTGGATGTGGCCGGCACTCGAAGACCATTGCTAGTCCCTAAGAGAATCCTCATCCTGGCTGACTACAAGCGAAAGACTAACTTAAGCATGCAAAAGCTTAAAACTGAATAAAATTCAATAAACTCAACTTTTCAAAACTTTAACTCAAATGAACAACTTAGAATAAAAATAATATATTCAACTCGCCATAAAATAGGCACTTAAGTCTTTAAAACATTTAATAAAATAAATGAATAATACAGACTTCTCAACTATACTGACTATCTATGAAGCCTATAACTCATAACGACGGGAGTCGAGACAAGTCCCATGACATCCCGATTGAACTGAAAAGTAAATGAAATCCTCCGGAAGCAAAGAGGCTCACCATAGCTAATTCGAACTCTTGGATGTATCAACAAAGCTCCTGTTGATGATCCTGAATACCTGTGTCTGCATCATGAGAAGATGTAGGCCAAATGGCTCAGTACATGGAATGTACGAGCATGTAAGAGGAATTATAAAGCATAACATAAGCTTGAAACTTGATAAAAAGGAAACATACTTACCTCTTTTCAATCTTGCTCAACTCAAGGAATACTCAAGGATACTCAAAACTACTCAAACTTACTCAACTCAGAAGTACTCAAGGATAAGATACTCAACTTCAAATATATGATACTCGACTTGAAATACTCAACTCATGAATACTTAACTGAACTCATTTCATTATAAAGCAGTTTAAAACAAGTGCAATATAAAGAAAAGGAAAATTGTTTAAAACATGATGTCAACTCATAATCATAAATTCATATAAGACATACCATGCTCCCTCTCAAAGTCTACTTGTGCGATGCATGAATGAAGTCCCATACCCCCATTCATACTAAGCAGAACCCCTTGAAAAACCATGCATACTGTTGTGGGTGTTTCTCTAACCGATAACCATCACTTAAGAGCTATAGTGATGATACAACGATCTATCTCACACTGCTAGCGCATCCTATACCCGGCCAAAGGTATAGGACCTGAACTACTAAGTGGATCCACTAGTCTACGCAAAAAGGATTCATCTAAAAAGTATGACCCTTTTCTACCCATGATGGCTACATGGTTTATGGGGGCTGATAGTTGTATGAACTCTTCCCCATATCAGTGCTCAATACTACTCCCAAAATATACTTGCTCTTTATGTTTTGAAAACATACTCTTTCTGTGATTTGATATTAGTGCTCAAAAACTTAGCTCAAAGGCTATCTTGGAAATCAATGTTTTCCTTTCTTGTTTAAATGTGAAACATTTTAAATATTTTTTGGAATACTTAGTCCCCATATACTTTTGAAGAAATGAACTTTAACTTTTACTATTTACTGAACTCAAAACTTAAGTCTTAAAAGAAAGTTAAAACATTTGTAAAAAACTTCTTAAAATATGGTTCATGCCGAATTATGGACGTGAACGACTCGATGCATGGTTTTCAATAACCATAGATAGATCTCAATACTTGGAACTAAAGAACTTCAATGATACTATTAATTTCAAAAATGCTCAACTCAGAAGGTTCATGCGGAATTATGAGCATGAACTACTCAACTCAAGTACTCAAAGCTACTTCTCATCTCAAGATTGATCGACTTATAATGTTCATGCGGAATTATGGGCATGAACAACTCAACTCATAGACTTCATGGGTAATAGGTAATGGTCCCATGATTTGGATTATAATCTCGGAAGGTTTAGGAACTGGATACTCAAGACTTAGAACTTGAAGATACTACTCTTTTCGAAGATACTAAACTGATGGAGTTAATGCGGAAGTTATGGGCCTGAACGACTTAACTCAAGGGTCAAAATATCAATAAGGAACTCAGGTATACGACTCTTCTCATTCTCATACTTACTTCTCAAAACATAACTCAAATCTATGGTGGATATCAAAGGATTCACAATTGAACTAAAAGACTTTCTTGAACTCTACTTTTAACTCACTCTTGAGTGTGAATTATGAATTCAATAGTTATGGTTTATGATACGAAGGATCTAGGTGATAGTGTAGACTCTTGAATACATTATTCTAACTCTCTTACTCACTTGATCGAGTCTTGAAACAAGTTATTATGTAGAAGACTCCCAAAAAGGCTCAAATGGAGTTTCTTAGAGTGTTCGAATGAATTCTCAAAAAACTTAACACTTGACTCTACCTTGAACTTGAATTATGTATTCAAGGTTGTGATTTGTGATAGGAAAGATCTCATGATGTTTAGGATTGATTTTAGATATCTAAATATGAGAAAAGATAAAAAATTCACTGCTTGGAAGCTAGTCCGCGACGCGGAGACGCATTAAAATAATTGGTCGCGAAATAACTTTTGAGGCAGAGAGGTCATGCGACGCGAAGAAAACTTGATGAAATGGGGAGGCACGTCCGCGACGTGGAGCCAAGTGCCAGATTTGCTCGACTTTTCTCTTTTTCGTTTTCTAACCCCAAATCGCCTAAATTCGATTCTTTCACTCAACTTTTATTTAGATTCAAATAACCATCACATGTACACAAGAATCTAACTCCAAACTACTCTATAAATCGAAAAAATAATCTCAAGAACTCCTAAATCCCAGCCCAATTCAAGAATGAAAGCAAATTCAAGAACGCATATTAATAACATCAGATTTTCAACTTTCTAGAACGAACTTAACGCTGAAATTTACATGATTGGTGTGTGGGTGAACTAACCCAACACTATGGAAGTTTACATACCTCTTAGGGATCAAACCCATTGCGAAAATCCGCAACCACACGCAAGAATCTCGACGAACGCTTGATCCTCTCCTCTTTTCTCCTCTTAGTCTAGGATTACACTAGTGTTGCCTTAGATTTGTGATCCTTGTAGTCTTGTTTTGTCTTCGAGACTGGAGTAGCAGACTTGAGTTTGATTGTATGAACCTTGTTTAGGTGATTTCACAACTTTATAGATCTTCTATCCTCTCCCTTTATTTTTGCGGCTCCGATGTGTTACCTGAGGTTTTGTGCTTTCGCGGAGACTTAGGATTTGATTGTTCTAGGCTTGGAGCCTTCTGTTGATTCTTTGTGAGTGGATATCATTCCACGGTGACTTGGTATTGATATTTGAGATCCTTTTCAGAGTTGACATGCCCCTAGATCACTCTTACTAGCTGGGTGGTTTACGCCCTTGGGAATGGACTAGCTGGCTTGGTGGCCTTAATATATGAGATCCTCTTCGGAGTCGACATTCCCCCGGGTCACTCTTGCTAGCTGAGATGGGAGTGCACTGGCTGGGTGGGTGTCCTGGATTGGTTTTCACTCTTGCTAGTTAGGCTTGGAGTTGACTAGATTGTTGGGTATTATGGTTACTTGGTAGAGGAGCCTGAATTTCACTTCGTGGTACTCTTCTCTTAGTAGACTTAGTTATTTTGTTTGCCTGTCGAGTATAGGGGTTCATTTGAGTTTTATTTAAATTTGTTCCCGAATGTATCTTCTGAGCTTATGAGGTTTAGTTAGGTTTAGTTTAGATGTACTTAGATTTACTTTCGGTATGCTTGTGTGCTTTCTTTCATATCCACTTGGACCTCTATTTGTGTCTAGATTCAATCTTTTTATATTGTCTTTACCTTTCTTGCTCGGTTGGCCATTGATGCCCATTGAGTACCTTTATTTTGGTACTCATACTATACTCTACATCTGTTTTGTAATGCTGGTCCTAGTAACAACTATCAGTGGTGATTATTTGTGCCATCTTCAGCAGCTTTTGAGATCGGAGATGTGGCTGAGCACTTGGTGTCTTGGATCAGCCTGTCTCCTACTATATTTATGTTTATCTAGTCTTTTTCCTTTGAGATGACTTGTCTGTGGTCCACTTTTGGGACTTGTACTTCCATTTTAGATACCTCTATACTTGTAACTTCCAGGTTCTGGGAGGGATTCTGTTCATGTATATTGTTCTTGGTTTGTTCCACCTCTGTCTTGTTTTATTATTATAATTTTATTTTTACTTACGTTCTACCCTTGTACTCATTACTTTTCAATCTGATTGAAGAGTTGGCTTACCTATTGATGGTTTGTAGTAGGTGTCATCATGACTAGAGGAATCGGGTCGTGACAATTATAATAGTCAATCAATTGTCTCCCCCGAGCCTTCACCCTGGACGCGACTGGCACTCGAGAACCATTGGTGGCTCCAAGCGAACCCTTGCCTGGCTTAATACTCAGTGGAAGACTTACTCAACAATAAAAGAACTTTAAAGAAAGCTTTAACTTGAAAGTCTCAAATACTTAAACTCGGAATATTCAGAAATAAACATTCAACATTCATAATGAAGCCTCTAATATTATGAGGGTTGTCGGACAAGACCGTGATCATCCTAACAAAACTGAATAATAGAAATATATAAGTGATCCTCCGAATGATGCAGGCCAAATGGCGTCAGTAAATGGAATGTACCAGCATGTAAGGGGAAATCTATAACATGACATAGGCTTGAACTGGAACTGAAGAAACAACTTACCTCGTCTCAACTCAACTCAACTCAATCTCAACTTATTTCAATATAAAAGCAATAACAATAATGCAATATAAAGAAAAGCTTTTAAAACAGTAGATAGCAACTCAATGTATTGGAAAATACAATATAACTTAGTTTGTATTTAAAAATAAAAAATAAACTCTGTTTGGGAGATTCTCTAACCGACAACCATCACTATGAGTTGTGTGATGATACACCGTCTCTCCCTTGCTGCCAAAACTGTCCATACCTTGCTGGGGTATAGAACTCCTCAACTAAGTGGATCCACTAAGCTATGCTTAAAAAACAATCAGGAATCATCTAAAAAGTATGACCCTTTCTACTTAGCTACATGGTTTGTGAGGACTTTGAGTTATCTGAACTCATTTGCATATCGGTGCTCAATACTACTCCCAAAATATAACTTAGCTCATATGTTTAAAAACATTTCCTCATCCTCAACTTTGAGATTATTACTCAAAAGATTTCTCTTAAAAGATATAGTACTCAAAACTCCTCATGAACTCCTTTGGAAATGGGTGTTTCCTCTCAGTTTAAATGTAAAAATATTTACTCTTGGAATTACTTAGTTCCCATATATCATTTTGAAAAAATGAACTCAACTCTTCTCATCCTCAAACTCAAATACTCAAGTCTTAAAACAAGTTTTTAAAAGATTGTAAAAGACTTCTCAAAACGACTCGAAGGAACTCTCAAGACTTAACTCTTAACTCTACCTTGAATTTGAATTATGAATTCAAGATTTATGATTCATGTTATAAATGATTTCCCGATGTTTAGATGTATTTTAGAGTAGTTAGAATCAATAGGGATTAAAGGTACACTTTAAAAGAACTTAGACGGGTCAAATGACGAAAAACAGGACGGGGGGCAGGCGACCCTGGCGCATTGAGTGGTGCGGGGTGCCAGCCCTCAAACTTCAGAGGGCTCATCCTGGCGCGGCACGCCAGACCCCTGCCTAGAAAACCTGACAAAATTTTCTTCTCGTTTTCTGACCCTAATTCATCTAGAATCAAATGGTTTCTTCCAAACACTTTTAGATTCATTTACCCAATTTATTTACATGAAAATCTACTCGAAAACCCTCAAGAATAATGCTCATTAACAAGATCCTCGTTTCAAGAGCTTAAATCTTTCAATCTTTATGGATGAATTCGAATATGTAAATCATGATTGGCGTGTGGGTGAATGAACCCAACACTATCAAACTTACATACCTCGATTTGGCGAAACAAATCCTCAATTCGTAAGAAACCTCGATCTTTCTTCCTTACTCCTCTTTTCTCTTCTTGAACTATTTTCTAAAACCCTAAGCGTAATTTAGGATTTTAAAAACTGACCCAAATCAGATTTGACCCCCAAAGTATTACTAAAAAATGATTTAAGCTTATGGGGTAAGGGAAAGACCAAAATACCCCTCATTAATTCGGGTAACTTTCCTGAACTGGACAGGCTGACTTCAAACGGGAATATCTCCCGCATCCGAACTTGAAACTTAGCAAACTTAGTGGTGTTGGAAAGAGGATTCCAAGACATTTCAGTTGATATCTTATGGTCCACCTAACTCATCTTGTACTGAATGTTATTGTCGTTTAAAGTTGATCCAAAATTCACAACTTAAGCTTAACTTGAACAAAACTCAAATTGGCTCTTTCAAAATTAGTTCTTTCTATATTTAGCTCTTTCTGAGGTGGGATGTTACAATATCTCCCCCTTGGGAACATTCATTCTCGAATGAGTATACTCTAAGTAGACTAAGGGTGACAACATCTAACATTTAGCTCAAACACCCAATAAGTAATTTAACAGAACATTTCAACATAAAAAATACCAAGAAAAGAATTAGTACCTTGATTGGAATTTCTACAGACTCAAAGATATGTGGGTATCTCTTCTTCATATCCTCCTAAACCTCCCAAGTAGCTTCCTCAACAAACTGATTCCTCTATTAGACCTTGATTGATGCTACCTCCTTGGTTCTCAACTTGCGAACCTGACGATCCAGAATATGAACGGGAATCTCCTCATAAGATTGGCTGTCCTTAATACCAATATCTTTAGTCGATATAATAAGTGAAGGATCGCACATACAATTCTTCAATATTGATATGTGGAATACCACATAGACTGCTACTAATTCTGGCGGTAGCTCCAACTCATAGGATACATTGCCGATCCTCTTGGATATCCTGTAAGGACTAATATATCGGGGACTAAGCTTCCCCTTCTTGAATAACCTCATAACACCCTTCATGGGTGAAACCTTTAAATAAACCCAATCGTCCACCTCAAACTCTAAGTCTCTTCTCCTGTCATCGGTATAGGATTTTTGACGACTTTGTATTATTTTCAATCTTTCTTGAATAATCTTCACTTTCTCCATAGCTTGATGAACTAAGTCTGGTCCTATCAATCTAGCCTCACCAACCTCAAATAATCTAATAGGAGATCTATATTTTCTCCCATAAAGAGCCTTATATGGAGCCATCTGGATGCTGGAGTGATAATTGTTGTTGTAAGCAAACTCGATGAGAGGTAAGTGATCATCCCAATTACCCTTGAAATCGATCACACACGCCCTCAACATATCCTCTAAAGTATGAATTGTCACTCTGCGTGACCATCAGTCTGAGGATGGAAAGCAGTACTCAAATTTACCTTCGAACCCAAACCTTTCTAGAACGATTTCCAGAATTGTGCGGTGAATTGTGCATCTCTGTCTGAAATGATGGACATCGAAACTCCATGAAGTCTAACTACCTCTTGAATATATAACTTGGCATAATCCTCTGCTAAAAAGGTAGTTTTTACCGGTAAGAAATGGGCTGATTTAGTCATTCGATCTAAAATCACCCAAATCAAATCATGCTGTCTGTGAGACTGTGGCAACCCAATAATGAATCCATATTGATCATCTCCCACTTCCATTACGGAAGATACATGTTTTGAGCCATACCACTAGGCATCTGGTGCTCCACCTTGACTTGTTGGCAATTCAGGCAGTTAGCAACGAACTCTGCAATACTCCTCTTCATGCTGCTTCACCAATATACTTCTCTCATGTCACGATACATCTTTGTGGAACCCGGATGGATAGAATATCTAGAGCTATGAGCTTCCTCCACGATCCTCTCTTGAAGTTCATCCTCCCTTGGCACACACAATCTACCTTGATACCTCAATACGCCATCTCATCCTTCTTCAAAAGCCATTACTTATTGCTTATAAACATTTACCTTCAATTCAAGCAAAACAAGATCTTGTTCTTGTTTCTTTTTCACTTCGAACACTAGTGATGATTCATCCCTATTCATCGCTGCCACTCCTCTTTCATTGAAATCCATTAACCAGACTCTTAATTCGTGCAAGTCTGTGCACATCTTTTGCTAACTCTTTCTTGCCTTTCTCAACATGGGCCATACTACCCATAGACAACTTGCTCAATGCATCAGCAACAACATTAGCCTTACCTGGGTGATAGAGAATACTCATGTCATAATCCTTGAGTAAATCCAATCACCTCCTCTGTATGAGATTAAGCTCTTTCTGACTGAATACATACTAAAGACTCTTGTGATCGGTGAACACAACTACATGAACACCATAGAGATAGTGCTGCCATATTTTCAAACCAAACATTACCGCAACCAAATCTAGATAATGGATTGGGTAATTCCTCTCATGAATCTTAAGCTGTCTGGAGGCATAAGCTATAAGTTTTCCATTCTGCATCAATACACAACCCAGTCCAACTCTAGACACATCACAATACATAACAAAACCTTGCATACCCTCCAGTAAGGTCGACACTGGGGCAGTAGTCAACCTAGTTTCAATTCCTAAAAGCTCTTCTCAAAAGCTTCAGACCATTGAAAATTTGTTATCTTATGAGTCAACTTAGTTAACGGGGATGAAATAGATGAGAACCCGCCCAACAAACCTCCTATAATAACCAGCCAATCCTATGAAACTCCTAATATCAGTTGGAGATGTGGGTCTAGGCGAGTTCTGCACTGCCTCAATCTTTTGAGAATCAACTCGAATCCCATCACGAGAAACAATGTTGCCTAATAATGCCACATACTCAAGACGAAATTCACACTAAGAGAATTTAGCATACAAATGATCTTCCTCATTCCTTGAATAAATTAGAATATCATCAATGAATACGATAACAAACATACCAAGATAAGGCTAAAACACTCTGTTCATAAGGTGATGGAGCATCAGTCAAACCAAAAGACATGACTAGACACTCATAATGACAATAGTGGGTCCTGAATGTTGTCTTAGGAATGTCACTTTCTCTTACTCTCAACTAATGATAGCCATATCTGAGGTCTATCTTAGAAAAACAAGTGGCACCCTGAAGTTGATCGAAAAGATCATCAATTCTCGGAGGGGATACTTATTCATTATAGTAACCTTGTTCAATTGGCGGTAATCTATTCACATCCTAAGTGAACCATATTTCTTCCTCACAAACAAGACTAGAGAGCCCTAAGGTGAGACACTTGTTCGAATAAATCCCTTATCAGAGAGAACTTTCAACTACTCTTTTAATTCTTTCAACTCAGATGGAGCCATTCTATATGGAAAAATATAAATGAGATGAGTATCATGAAGAATACCTCTGGAAACTCACTCACAAGAGGAACTGACTGAATAGGTGGTGTCTCAACACTAGAGTCATTAACTCGGACTAAGTGATAGATGAACCCTTTGGAAACTAACTTTCTCACTTTAAGGTACGAAATAAAATGACCCTTAGGCACTGCTGAACTACTCCTCCACTCAATAACTAGCTTATTAGGAAACTGGAACTTAGATACTCGATTTCTACAATCAACTGAGGCATAACAAGCATAAAGTCAGTCCATACCTAGAATAACGTCAAAATCTACCATGTCTAACTTGATTAAGTCAGCCATGGTGTCCTTGTGATTGACAAAAATGATACAATCACGATAAACTCTCTCAGCTAGAATAGACTCACCAACCGGTGTGGAAACACTGAAGGGCTCAAGAAGTTGTTCGGGAATAATATCGAACCTCATAGCTATATACGGAGTCACAAAACATAGACTTGCACCTGGATCTAGCAAAGAATATACATCAAAAGAAAAGACTTTGATCATACTAGTGACAACATCTGGTGAATTCTCTTGCTCTTAGCAACTGGTGATAGTATACAAACGGTTTGCTCCTCTGCATGTTCCTGAAGTAGCTCCTCTAGGTGCAACTTTGTCTGGTGGAGCCACTAAAGAAGATTGGGCTCTATTGCCCCCATTGCCGTTACCCTTCCTGTTCTTAGGGGACTCTGTCATAAAGTGACCATTCTAACCACAGTTGAAGCAACCAGTGGAGCCATCACGACACGTTCCTGAGTGGTTCCTACTACACTTAGCACATGCAGGAGTCCCATTACCTCCTTGTGCCACACTACTTTGAGATTGAGCAGGTCTAGCTCTGAACTTTTGCAAATTCTGATTCTTGAACTCACATTTATTCCTTGGTGCAGGTGCACTAGTAGATGATGGAGCAAGTCCATTTGGCTTGTGTTGAAAAGAAGACCGGTTTGCATTACTCTTCTGCTGCCCGTACTCATTTCCTGTTGTCTTAGCTTTCTTATTTCGAAACTCTTCTCTCTCTCTTAGCTTATCTTCCTCAACTTGTTGCACATGGATCATCAACCTTGATATGTCCATGGCCCCTATCAACATCACAGCCTTACCCTATTTGCTTGACAAACAAGACAACCCTGATACAAATAAACGCATCCCACTTCTCATGTCAGTAACCATATCCGGAGCATAGCGCGATAGTTGAGTGAACTTGAGGTTGTACTGATGCACACTCATTGATTCCTGCTTAAGAGTGAGGAATTCCCTTACCTTTGCCTCTGTCAGTTCACGGGGAAATAAACGCCCCATGAAGGTCTCTTCGAACACAGCCCAACTCACAATTGGTGCACCTTCAGCTCTTCTCTTCTTCCATTGGTCGTACCAGACTCTAGCAACACCCTTTAGTTAGTATGCAGCTAGGTCCACACACTCAGCATATGTAACATGAATTACCTCAAATACTTTCTGCAAATCTTCCACAAAGTTTTTTGGATCCTTATTGACACTCGAACCGGTGAAGTCTGGAGGATTCATCCTCAAGAACTCACAGATCCTGGATGTATCAACCACATCCTGTCGATTCCCTCTTTGTTGCCTAGCTTGGTTGGTCACAACTTGACTCAACATCTGGATAGCATCCCGGAACTCAGCATTAGTGACCTCTCCTTGGGGTTGCACTTCTGGTGCATTGGGGACCCCTTGATCCTGAGGATCAACATTCTTCCTAGTTGTACAACCTCATATAACTCTCCGTGGAGGCATGATCTAAAAGATACGCGCAAGCATAAATTAGAAAGAAACTTTATAGAGATGAACTGTGTCTCACGAAAAGAGTATGAAATAATTAAGATAGTTCCTACATGTCGCAACCTCTTAATTATAAACATGGCACGCTTCACACTGATAACTAAGACTCTACAGATACAGCTTCATAGACATCCTAGGAATCTTGAACTCTGTTCTCTAATACAAAGTTTGTCACACCCCGAGCCTAAACATTGGACGCGACTGGCACTCAGAACCATTGTATGCCCCAAGCGAACCCTGGGCCTGGCTGAATACTCAACGGAAGACTTAATCAACAATAAAAGAACTTTAAAGAAATCTTTAACTCAAAAGTCTCAAATACTTAAACTTTGAATATTCAGAAATAAACATTCAACTAACCAAAGAGGCAACTCAAGTCTTGAACATTAATAATTGAAAATGAAAAAGACTCATGAACTATTGTCTATCTATCTATCTATGAAGCCTCTAATACTATGAGGGATTTCAGAACAATACCCCTGATCATCCTAACAAAACTGAATAACATAAATAAATAAGGGATTCTCCGGAAGCAAAGAGGCTCACCAAACAACTTTGGAACTGTACTGGATTAACGAAGCGCTGGTTCATGATCCTGGTTACTTGTATCTGCATCATGAAAGATGCAGGCCAAATGGCGTCAATACATGGAATGTACGAGCAGGCAAAGGGAAATCTAACATGACATAAGCTTGAACTGGAACTGAAGAAACAACTTACCTCGTCTCAGCTCAACTCAACCTCAAATCATTTCAATATAAACACAATGACAATAATACAATATAAAGAGGAGCTTTTAAAATAGTAGATAGAAACTAAATATATTGGAAAATACAATATAACTCAGTTTGTATGGAAAAATACAAAATAAACTCTGTTTGGGAGATTCTCTAATTGACAACTATCACTATGAGTTGTGTGATGATACAACATCTCACCCACGCTGGTAGAACTATCATATACCTTGTTGGGGTATAGAACTCCTCAACTAAGTGGATACACTAAGCTATGATAAAAAAGCAATAATGAATCATCTAAAAAGTATGACCCTTTCTATCTACATTGACTACATAGTTTATGAGGACTTTGAGCTATCTGAACTCGTCCCCATATCGGTGCTCAATACTACTCCCATAATATAAATTAGATCATATGTTTAAAAACATTTCCTCATCCTCAACTTTGAGATTATTACTCAAAAGATTTCTCTTAAAAGAGATAGTACCCAAAACTCCTCACGAACTCCTTTGGAAATCAGTGTTTCCTCTCATTTTAAATGTAAACACATTTACTCTTGAGAATACTTAGTTCCCATATATCATTTTGAAAAAAAGAACTCAACTCTTTTCATCCTTAAACTCAAGTATTCAAGTCTTAAAATGAGTTTTTAAAAGATTGTAAAGGACTTCTCAAAACGACTCGAAGGAACTCTCAAGACTTGACTCTTAACTCTACATTGAATTTGAATTATGAATTATGAATTCAAGGTTATTGATTCATGTTATGAATGATTTCTTGATGTTTAGATGTAGTTTAGAGTAGTTAGAATCAATAGGGAGTAAAGGTACACTTTAAAAGAACTCAGACAGGTCAAATGATGGAAAATACAGGATGGGGCAGGCGACCCTGGCGCATTGAGTGGCGTGGGACGCCAACCCTCAAACTTCAGAGGGCTCTTCCTGGCACACTGTTGGCGCGGTGCACCATCCCCCTGCCCAGAAAACCCGGCGAAATTTTCTTCTCATTTTCTGACCCTAATTCATCTAGAATCGAATGGTTTCTTCCGAACACTTTTAGATTCGTTTACCCAACTTATTTACATGAAAATCTACTTGAAAACCCTCAAGAATAATGTTCATTAACAAGATCCTTGCCTCAAGAATTTTTTCAATCTTAATGAATGAATTTGAATATGTAAATCATGATTGGTGTGTGGGTGAACGAACCCAACACTATGAAAACTTACATACCTCGATTTGGCAAAACAAATCCTCAATTCACAAGAAACCTCGATCTTTCTTCCCTTGCTCCTCTTTTCTCTTCTTGAACTCTTTTCTAAAACCCTAAGCATAATTTAGGGTTTGTAAAACTGACCCAAATCAGATTTGACCCCAAAATATTACTAAAAAACGTTTTAAGTTGATGGGGTAAGGAAAATACCAAAATACCCCTCATTAATTCGGGTAACTTTCCTTAACTGGACAGACTGACTTCAAACGGGCATATCTCCCTCATCCAAATTTGAAACTTAGCAAGCTTGGTGGCGTTGGAAAGAGGATTCCAAGACCATTCATTTGATATCTTATGGTTCACCTAACTCATCATGTACTGAATGTTATGGTCGTTTGAAGTTGATCCAAAACTCACAACTTAAGCTTAACTTGAACAAAACTCAAATGGGCTCTTTCCAAATTAGTTCTTTCTATATTTAGCTCTTTCTAAGGCAAGATGTAGCATTAAATTTGGAAGGATATAATCATAATCTAACTTTCAATTATGGAACTTCCCACTTATAGAATAAGTATGATGATTATTCTAATTAATTAGTGTCAACTATATATTTCAAATTCCGACAGGCCCGTTGCATTTCAATATTGCAAATAATTTTTCATTTTAGTTCTAAAAACATTTTTTCAATTCATATGTAACAAGAATAACATAAAAAATATCAATTCGAAGCATGTTAGTCATAACTTTAAAAGCATATTGATATGCCAATAGTATGATAGTCTTGTTATCTAATATTACAAAACTTGTAAATAGATTAATTTTTTTCTTAAAACAAACATTTTATAAGGTAAGTGCTTGCTTAAGGCTTAAGCACTCTCAACTTAATATTTGGTCAACTTTTGATTACTAAAATCCAATATAAGGTAAGTGTGTTAAAGATAAAATATTTTCATCACACCCTTTATCATTATTGATTCTGGCTATATAAGTTGGTTTCCTGCTGCACAATCCTACTCAGTGTCTCTCAACACATTGAGAATCTCTCTCTCTCTCTCTCTCTCTCTCATCACAATTGTTGTATATTTTTTTTGAAAATCTCCACTAGTAATTATTTGTGTAGAAAATGAGTATCCATTCTCATCCTTCCTCATCTTCAACCGAAGGTTCGCTCGAAAAATCCTTCTTTTACTAATCCTTTTTATCTTCCTTGTGTTTCTATTTGCAATCTTACTACTAGTTTATTTTGATGTGAATTTGCATTTGTTTTACTTGAATCTTACCGATTGTGTGAGTAAAATGGATTTTTTAGGGTGTTTTTTTATGGTGGAATTTATCATTTTTTCAGTTAAGAAATGTTTTTTTCTAGAAAAAGAAACTATTAAAGAATCATGAAAATGACTTCCCTGCCAGAAGTTCATTTATCCAATCCATAGTGGGATGATTTAGCAGTCAAAGGAGTGAAATCCTTGGTTCAAATATTAAATGAAATTAGACTAAGTGAATTATTCCCAAATCTCATGATAGAGTTTCCTGGTACTTGTATTGATTGGAGATAACATGTATCGAGAGATAGTCAAGGCGTGTGCAACACCACAATAATAATAGAAAATGTTTGAGAACTTACTATTTGTTTTTATTAAGGAGTAAATGGATTGATTGATTGAACTGAAATTATTAATGATAAGAGTCCCACATTAGCCCTTTAAGAGATGCATGGGAGAACCTTATATGACCATGTACACTCTTCCCTCTCATTATCTAGGTTTAATATTAATCGAACACCAATATAAGATCAATCCAAATGGATTGATGGTTGAATTTACTCATCAAGCATAAAGAAATTAAACAACAAAGAAAGAGAACGATAAAATACTAGTATAGAGAAAATATAAAACTTCAAAACTTGTTCTTGTATTAGGGACAACATGTCCTCTCATCCGGGGTAAACAAGGTATTTCGTCAAATTCCCACATTACTATGCTTAAGAAAAAAAACAAAACTTTTATAAATAGAAAGGAAAAAATAGGAAGATCATTAAATAAGGTTTGCGAGTATTATCGGAGAAAATAATATTTCCTAATAGGAATATTGCGAGTTTGTTCCCATCCATAGAAACCAGTGGGCCAATTTGGTGTAAAAATGTCCTTGTCATTTTTTTTTTGTGTGTGATGAAGCATTTCTTTGAGATGACATGTGTCATACATACCTATATCCACTATATGTTGTATATAAATTTAAATGGTGTGGTTTAGTATAAGTTTTTTCTGATGCTTGTCCTCCTGTAACTAAATCAAGTAAAATTTTGGTGTTTGGTTCTGAACCCTCAATGAAGGTGTGAACCAATACTTCGTTCACTTGATGATGGTGCAGGAAACTTAGTAACAACAACTTAAGCCTATCCCACGCTTGATATTAATTTTCCCCTCCTTTCTGCCAGAAACTCAATCTCTCGCTCCTAAACTTGGTTGTTTTCCCAGATGGAAAGAACCGTCTCTGAAATTTTCGAGCAAGATCTTCCCACGATCTAATAAAGTTAAATTTCAACCATATTTTTGCTTTCCCTAATAGAGAGAAAGGGAATAGAGTGAGTCTCACATAATCAGGGTTCACTCCAGTTGGAGTGTACGTGTAACTGATTTCAAAGAAGTTCTAAATGTGCACTTGTGGGTCTTCATGAGATAATCCACTAAACTGCCCATTAGAGTGCAATAGTTGCACCATACTCTGCTTCAATTCAAACCTACAACCGAAGCTTTTGAATACAGGAAGTGACATTGGTTGTGCACGGTATTGCCACGTCTCTTTACTTTCATCTCTGCCACTACTACATGTGTAGTTTGTTCAACCCTTACTACTGATATTACTAGTTTACTCGCAACGAGAGGAACATGATATGTAAGTCGTACTTGTCTTCGCTGGTAATGAATAAATCTTTCCAGTTCAATGAGTGGCTCTACCTGTTCCCGTTCGTCATCCATCTTGAAGTTCAAACACAACCTTTAGTAACAATAGCTAAGATCAAGTTGTCAACACTTTTAATGAAAACTGTAGAAATTAGGTAAATCAAATATTTCCTAATTCTAAAGTCCCCGGCACCGGTGCCAAAAACTTGTTGCACCCAAACACACATGCAAGTTTACGTGGTTGTGCTAGAGATACGCTCAAATTACACCTCTCTAAAGAAGTATAAGCGATTGTTATCAAGTAAAGAACCCAACTTGTAGGTTGGGGTCGATCCCACGAGGAAAATGGTTTAGACTTTACTTTAACCAACAATTATATTCAATTAGCCAAAGTACTTCCAGAAACAAGAAATAAAAGGGGGGAATTTGTGAAGCAAATTGTAAAAATTCAGTAAGTAATCAGTAAACAAAAGTCAATTTCGGTTGTTATCAAGATGAGAAAATTAACTAGGGTAGACGTGTTCCCCACAAGCTCATAACGCAGTAATCCTAGTAATCGCAATCCTGTCCTAGTGTGTTACATGCAAAGTGATAAGTTAGGTATCTCTAAATCCTTGATCCGGCATCTAGAGAATTTCACCCCGCACCTTGATCCGGCTACGTGTGTATAATTTACTAACCCTTACCTTTACCTCATATTAGACATCATAATCGATGTTTGGCTTAGTTATTACTTCGCACCAATCGATACTAGCCTATTAGATAGTACCACACTAAATCTATGTTGATAATTCTTTTCTTGTTGATTACCTCCTTGATCCGGCAAGTAGCAACAAGACGAGTTCTAACGCGTGCACTCGTTAAAAAGACTTTTAAACGAAAGAATTATCAATGCATGCAAAACACTATTCAAGAATTACTTATTTACTATTCATACTTTGTTAATCGCTCATGGTTCCCACAACCCTAGTTGTGGATTTAGTTACCCATATTAGCAAGAACACAATTCATAATATTAGATGAATAAATCATGAACTTACGTAACGAGAATGATAAACCCAGAATTTCAACTTGAATTGCAAAGCCAAAATCTTCAAAACGAATGTAGGAAATCAATAATTGCTAGGGTTGCAACTTAATCTCCAAAGTCACAAAGTAAAAATAGAATAATAATGTCTAACCCCCCAAAAACGAGGTTTACATGTCCTATTTATAGAAAACAAATCCTAAATTAAAAGGGAAACAAATTAAGGAAAGTTTGTTCAGGTACGCGTCTTCAATCCACGAGACTGACTTACGGACCGTCGATGGATCTACGGTCCGTAAGTCCCTTCCGTCAGCCAGGACTTAGAAAATATTTCCACCTCCAAAAATCAGCTTCTCTGAAGCAAACGATGGACTAGCAGTACGGACCGTAGATCGATCTATGGTCCTTCAATCCCCTCCATAGCTCCACACTTAGAATCTTCAAAAATCAGGTACAGGAACCCTCACAGTATCACTCTACGGATCAACAGTACGGTTCGTAGATCAATCTACGGACTGTCAATGGGCACCGTGGTTCCACACTTGGTCAGATTTTCCTGATTTGTCCTCAATCCCCTGCCTGCTGATCTACGGTCATCACCTACGGACCGTGAATGGACCTACGGTCCGTAGACCATCTCCGTGAATGCCATGTTTCTGCATTTCTTTCAGCTGTCTTTATACTTCCGCGCCTGAACACCTTTCCTGCAAAACATAATATAAACACATAAAAACCAATATAAAAAGGCCCTAGACACACAACTTGTAAGTGAAATATATTAGAAATACCGTAAACTCACGGTATATCACTTGACAGAGTTCTCTCCATCAGATGCATAATGGGGTACAACTGTAAAGCTGTCATGTCAGTGGTTGGTGAGGCGCTAGCATACTGAACCAATTAGAATGGACGAGGGTGTTTGTCCAACATGTAATAACTCTTTATGGTTGATATTTTCAACATGACAAACATGCACCATATTAAATTCAGTCATTCAAATGAGGAAGTCAGCCAGCAAGCCTTTTCAAGAACTCACAAAGAACATTGCAAAGGACCTGGTCCCTGCAAGATTGCTTACATGAAAAGGTGACAAGACAGCTATCAGAAAAGTTGCCACCTCTGATGTGGTAGGTGCCCAACTTTTCTAAACAGCAGGCCTTTAGCCAATAGGGTTGTCTCAACGAGTTTGTGTTGATTTTATATAGTATCTTCTCAAAAACACAAACTCAAGATTTGGCAAACAAAAACTTAAAAGCTTAAAAGAAAAGGCCATCTTCAAGGAAGACTTCAAGCACTAGAACACATACAGCAAGGACCTGATCAACAGAAGAAGTGCTTTCCGTACCTGCTGTTGTTCTTGAATGTTTGTATTGAGCTTAACTTGTAGGATTTGTTTCAATATTGTTAGAAACGTCTGAAAACTTGATTGAGTCTTGTAAGAACATAGTTAGGGGTAACTTTGTGTCTTACGGTCAAAAGTCTATATTAATCAGTGAGGGTTAGTATAGTGGGCAATGGATGCATTGCTTAGGCTCGTTTATGTAATAGGTGGTATTACTTAGTGTGGAGATTAGCAAGTTAATCTCATGTTGTAAACTGTGTTTTACTTTTTCTTGAGAAGATTAGTAAAAATAGTTTGAAAAGTCCTGTGAGACAGGTCGTGGTTTAACTCCCTTGAGCAAGGAGGTTTCCACGTAAAACTCTTGTGCCTGTTTTACTTTGTGCTTTTTATTTTCGCACTTTTACTTCTGCACTCTTATTTTGTCGAGGGACCTGGTCCCGAGATCACTGGTGGGCATACATTCCAACAATTGGTATCTGATCCTAGGCTCTCTATCTGGTTAACACCAAGAAAGAGATTCCTGAAGGAAATGATGACACCAGTGAGCATGAAAAGAAGTCAGTCTCCCATAAGACCTCCTCTTCTTGATGGTCAGTTCTATAGACATTGAAAAATTTGAATGAGTGACTATCTTATGGTGGAGGACATTGAGGTGTGGTGTGTCATCTGTGATGGTCCCTATGTGCCAACTATGGAGGTTATAGATGGAGAGGTCACATGAGTCATTCCTAAAATGCGACAATAGTATAACGACTCTGACAGACGATTGGTCCAGAGAAATCATAAAGCAAGGAAGTTGTTGATGTGTGGCCTTAGCGTTAATGAATACGATCTGATCTCATCTTGCCAATCAGCTAAGGAAATCTGGGATCTTCTGAGAATAACGTATGAAGGTACTGAGGAGACAAGGAAATATAAGATAGATCTCCTTACTACTCAGTTTGAAAGCTTCATCGTAAACAAAGGTGAATCTATTCATGAGCTGCGTACCATATTCTCCACCATCACAAATGAACTCAGGTTTCTTGAAAAACTCATCCTTGTGTGCAAGCAGGAATCTAAGATTCTAGAAATTCTTCCTAGATCTTGGACAAATGAATCCGTGGTCGGCGGTGAGACAAGGGATCCTGACATGGTGACTCTAGATGCACTATTTGAGCATCTTCAAATTCATGAAATGCACAGAAAAAGGAAGGGTTGTATTCTCGAAGGTGAAAACAAAGAGGAGGACCAGGTCCGTGACAAGTCAAGTAAAAGAAAAGTTGCTTATCAAGCGATGAAGAAGGAGCTAGCTGCATGGGAAAACTCCTCAAGTGATTCAGATGATTCTGAGCACTCTAATGACGCTTTCATGGCAAAGTCAGATAAGGAAGATGCTGATGAAAAGGTAACCCTATCATATTTCAAGCAAAACTTGAATACCTTTTCTATTAGTAAATTGAGAAAGCTAGCTATTGTATTACTTGATTTGATAAGTAAGCTAACAACCAAGGATGATCTCGTGAACAATAGCCTAGACATATCTCAAGATGGAAAAATTGCCTTAGTCGCCCAAATATCTGATATTGAAAATCAAATGGTTGTTCTAGAAGCTGAAAATCTAGAACTGAAGGAAAGGATAAAAGGGGTGACTAATACAATTTTTAAAGGAAAGAACGAGGCACGCAACTTGCAGCTGGAGCTTGAAAAGAAATTGCATATTGCTGAAATGAAGATATAATTGGCTTTAGAGAGAAATCGTGTGTTGGAGAGGGACCTAGTCCGTGTAAAAGAGGAACTTGAAAAATCCCTCAAATGGACCAATTCCTCTAAAAGCCTTACAAATCTACTTGGTCAAGGAAACAACTGTAAAAGAGGGCTGGGCTGTGAAAAGATAGATCCCCCATACAATCCTCACAGCAAATCTATTTCTAATGCTGATGAACTGCTGTGTGTGCATTGTGGTCGAGATGGACATCTTAAGAGAGATTGTCCTGTGTTGAAAAAGTATGGAGGAAGTTCGTCAAACTATTCCAAACAGCGGAATAGACTGAAGAAGGGACCTGGTCCTGCTTATGGTCCTAAGTTGAAGAAAACCAGTCTGCCTCAATAGACAAAAGATTTTCTTATCACTCCGTTATCAGCTTACTGGGAACTCCATCTCAAATGGGTTCCCAAGGATAACAAGTGATTTGCTATGCAAGTGAGAGGAGGCATCATCAGTCAGTGTTGGTTTATGAATAGTGGAAGCGCAAAGCACATGACTGAGAAGGCTACAAAACTTCCTCTCTCTCAAGGCACTTTAAGGTGGAGGTGTCTCTTTTGGCAATAGCAAGAAATGGTACATTCTTGGTGTAGGCAGAACTTGAAAGTTTGTGGAACAATCTTTTGAAGTTGTGTACTATGTCAATGAGTTGAAGTACAATCTTTCAAGTGTTTCACAGATTTGTGATGAACAAAAATGAAGTCAAGTTCTTATCATATAAATGTGTGGTCACAAATTTGCTCTCTCGGGTGATGATCTTAACAGAAAAGAGATGTAAGAACATGTATATTGCTGATCTAAACACTTCTCATAGTAAAAAGGTCAAGGTGAGAATGCTGATCAATGACTCAGGAGACTCGGCCATGTGAGGGCTTCTTTGCTTAACAAACTTGTGTCAAGGGACCTGGTCTTCAGTCTGCTCAAAATAAAATTTGCAGATGACAAAGTGTATGATGCTTGTATTAAAGAGAAGCAGATCAGATCATCCTTCAAGTGGAATAAGCTGGCTTTTAATCTTTTAAACAACTTTTGGACTGAAGTGATGAATATTACATGTTTTGTGACCAAAATGATGATATTGAGAAGTGTAATCTCAATGATGATTAAAGAGTATTTGAGGGATATTCTTCCTCTAGCAAGGCTTATCCAGTGTATAAAAATGTGCACATTAAAAGGGATGTTCATGTGATGTTTGATGAGTCTAGAAGAATTGAGAAGTTGCAAAACAAAGAAGACTTTGAGATGGAAGAGCTGCTTTAGATTCAGAGAGACGGTCTAAATAGTGAGCTTGTTGAAAAAAATCCTCTTTATGAATTCAGCAATCCCAAGGAAGCTGATACAGATGATGAACCTAATGAGAGACCCGGTCCTGTGGACAGTGCTGAACAAAGATGATGCAGTTCAAACTGATAATGTGAATTATGGAGATGAGAATGAAGAAGCTGATAAAGCTCAGTTTGAAAGAAGAAAAGTATGGCACTTGGTTTCCCAACCAGCTGGCAGGTTGTCCAAGTTCCTCTCAACAATGGTTTCAAAAGAGGTAAAATTGATAAAATCCTCTTTTTAAAAAATCACAAGGAAGGGAGTTGCTGATTGTTTAAGTACATATTGATGATATCATATCTGTAGAAACCTTTGAGGTGTTGTGTGAAGAGTTTGTGGTAATCATGAATGGTGAGTTTTGAAATGAGCATAATGGAGGAATTAAATTGTTCTTGAGTTGTAGATCAAGCAAACTTCCTAAGGCACCCTTGTTTGTCAAGAAAAGTTCATTAAAGAGTTGCTCAAAGGCTTAAAATACTTGAAGTCAAGACAATGTTAAAGAGGGGCAGTGTCATCATGAAGTTTTACAAAGACAGGGACCTGGTACCAGCTCAGAGAAGTTGCTAAAAAAGTTACATATTATGGATGCCTAGACAATTATTACTCCCATGGGCACTAAACTTGAAGTTGGATGCTGATGAAACTGGTTCTTAGATTCCATTCTTGTCCAAAGGAAGAACATTTGAAGGCTGCTAAGAGAATATGAAGACACTTGAAGAAAACAGGGACCTGGTTCTATTCTGTCCATCAGGAGACTTTTTGATTTGGAGGAACATGTGATTCTGATTATGTTGGGTATCAAGTTGATGGAAAGAATACCTCAAGAATGGCTTATGCTATAGGCTGATCTCTCACTCATGGGGAACTAAAAGGCAAGATTCAGTTGCTCTTTCAACAACTAAGGCAGAGAATGTAGCAAGTGTAGCTTGATGTGCTCAACCCTTGTGGATCAAGAAGCATCTTGAAGCTCTTAGAAGACCTGGATGAGATCATCAAACTGATGTTGGAAATGCTAAAATTTTCTTGAACTGATCCTGCCTGAAGCAATCAACTCTCTCATGACTATGCAAAGGGAGCATGTATCCTTGCTTTTCAGTTATGTATGTTTTAGCAAATTCAATCCCATACCTTTCGTAGGTATACACACATGGAAAAAGGGCTGAAGGAAAAGAGAGGTCAGGACAGATCTAGGCAATCACATTCAAACTACAAAGAGGGACCTGGTCCGTTCTCGAAGGTTAGCACTCTTAACATTGCAGTTTGAATTATGCATGAGAACCATTGCAATTGCCACATGTCTGTCATTCGGGTATCTGACCATTGTCTCATCTTTTGAATACCAAAATGACACTTGCTTTCATATAATACACCCTTTCACTTCTTTTATACTCCACATTTCTTTTCAAATCCCCTTCTAAAATCAGAAATTTTCAAAACCTTCTTTTTCCTTTCTCAAAAACATTTCAAATGGTTAAAACATTTGTTCTTACTGAAGAATTTTCTGATGAAGATGTTTTAAGTGTGAAGAGGGACTAGGTCCATCAAGCAAAAGGAAGAAGTGGAAAAGATGATGTTCAAAAAGGGAGAAGTTGATATTCTGAGTACTCAAAGTATTTTGAATAGGTGAGTGTCTGATTTTAAAATAAAATAAAATGAAATTTTCTTTTTGGTTCCTCAATTATTGATCTATTCATCTCGGAGGCCTTGAGTAAGTTTGATTTTACCAATCTTTCTATTATGAGAAATTTAGGCTAGTGTTGGAAGCTATGACAGTTGCTCTTGCTAACAGGGACTGAAATGGTTTGCCTAAAGGCTCAGCTTCTGAAACAGCACTATCAGAGGGACCAGGTTGAAAAAAAAATTGGTAGCCCCGAAGGTTCAACATGAAGGCTGGGCAGCAAAGAATGTGAACTTCAAGAGAGGCTTCTGAAAATACGATGTTAAGGGATATGCTCAACTAATTCTATTCTTTGAATCCCTTGCCTCTAAGTCATCCCCTCTCATCCTAAATTTCTATGTCAATCCTCATTTCTCTTTTTCTATCAAAACTGAGTGGGCACTGTCATGGTTTTCATTCTTAATCATATTTGCAATGCTTTGATGGCTGATCTTTTATTTATGGATGAAAAATGCCTTGTTTCTACTGACTTGTCTCATTACTTTATGCATTCTTATTCATGCTCAGTGTGCGCAAGTGGCCATGAATTTTCTTGAACTGCATTTCTGTCAACTTGGTTTACAGCTTTGACCCTTTTTTATGATGTCAAAAATGGGAAAATTGTTAAGGTATTGTTAAGGTATTGTTAAGGTATGAGATCAATGCTAGCTACTTGAAGAAGACATGGTCATGCCGAAAGGGGGAATAAATGCTAGCTACTCGAAGAGGATATGGTCATGCCGATAGGGGGAATCAACGCTAGCTACTTGAAGAGGACATGATCATGCCGATAGGGGGAAGAAGTTGTTTGTCATCATCAAAAAGGGGAAAAATTCTATTTTGATGTTTTGATGATTTGACAAACTTTGGGGATGATGAAACTCCAATTACCTGAAGAGTTCTTGTTGATAGGGGGAACTGGTGAATAAGTTTGTTATCATCAAAAAGGGGGAAAATAATAGTTTGGAGCTGATATTAAGTTTTGATTATTTAACAAACCTAGGGATCCAACAAGGAACCAGATCCTTGTTATTGGGACTGTTGATAGTGAAATGAATGAATAAACTCATCGTGAGGAATATTTGTGTGTCATCATCAAAAAGGGGAAAAATGTTATATTCTAGGTTTTTTGATGATCCTCACAAATGCAGGGACCTAGTCCCTGACAGAGTGCTCTCATCCAGATTCAAATGCAGTACAACTGTAAAGTTGTCACGTCAGGTGTTAGGTGAAAAGTGCAGTGTACTGCACCAATAGGAAAAGCGGATGAGACTGTCTGTTTCAGTAGCTCACAAATGCAGGGACCTGGTCCCTGAAAGAGTTCTCTCCATTAGATGCATAATAGGGTACAACTGTAAAGCTGTCATGTCAGTGGTTGGTGAGGTGCCAGCGTACTGAACTAATCAAAATGGACGAGAGTGTTTGTCCAACGGGTAATAACTCTTTATGGTTCATATTTTCCATATGACAAACACCATATTAAATTCATTCATTCAAATAAGGAAATCAGCCAACAAGCCTTTCCAAGAACTCACAAAGAACATTGCAAGGGACCTGGTCCCTGCAAGATTGCTTACATGAAAAGGTGACAAGATAGTTGTCAGAAAAGCTGTCACCTCTGATGTGGTAGGTGCACAACCTTTCTAGCGGGCCTTCAGCCAATAGGGTTTGTGTTGATTTTATAGTCTCTTATCGAAAACACAAACTCAAGATTTGGCAAACAAAAACTTAAAAGCTGAAAAGAAAAGGCCATCTACAAGGATGACTTCAAGCACAAGAACACATACAACAAGGACCTGATCAACAGAAGAAGTGCTTTCCGTACCTGTTGTTGTTCTTGAATGTTTGTATTGAGCTTAACTTGTAGGATTCGTTTCACTGTTGTTAGAAACGTTTGAAAACTTGTTTGAGTCTTGTAAGAACATAGTTAGGGGTAACTTTGTGTCTTACGGTCAAAAGTTTATATTAATCAGTGAGGGTTAGTATAGTGGGCAATGAATGCATTACTTAGGCTCGTTTAAGTAATAGGTGGTATTACTTAGTGTGGAGATTAGCAGGTTAATCTCATGTTGTAAACTGTGTTTTACTTTTGCTTGAGAAGATTAGTAAAAACAGTTTGAAAAGTCCTGTGAGATATGTCGTGGTTTTACTCCCTTGAGCAAGGAGGTTTCCACGTAAAACTCTTGTGCCTGTTTTACTTTATGAAAACTTTACCTTTCTTATGACAAAAGAAAGAATGGTTAATTCTTATGGAAGAAAAACAAAAGAGTAATTAAACTTCGTGAATTTCATGATAATTTCAATCTACTTTAAAAGGCTATGTACAAATAAATTAGAGCTCAGAATAAACGTGTATAGGTTCAAGTAAATAAGAATAATAACTTGTATAAATAGTCAAATGAATCAATTGTAAGAGAACGTTACAATTTTATGCAGGTTTGTGCTTTATTGAAAATACTTACCGCTTGTCGGTTACGTACTTTGGTTTCTTAGATTTTAATGTGTTGGTTTTACATGGTGGATAGGGTTATATGATACCTGTTGTTGGTAGAAGGTGACACATATAGATACTTGAAATAAACTAATTAGCATTCAATTATAAAACCCAATACAAAAGTATGAACAACTCTTAAGCTTATCAACTACAATTGAGACAATTACTACTTAACGGGACCTGTAAAAGCTAGAATAGTCTGTATAGTTGTGAGTATGAGGAGTATAATGGCTGCCACAATTGAAGCTCCTACCCAAGGACTATTAAAATAATTGTGCCTCAAATTTGCCTTCATTATGTTCCATGATTTTTCACAATGTTGACATGCTTTTAAGCATTCTTCATAGTAATAGTCTAATAGAAGTTGGAATACGTAGTGACCTCATATGTGATTTTGTTGAAGAGTGTAGCCACGTATTTGTCCTCTCCATCCAGTTCACTATGATTTCTTTCTAGCGAAGCGAACTCACATCTTTTTCTGAGTCGATAAGATAATTCATGAAAATACCATTGTCACTGAAATATTTAGGTTGCACATCAGATGATTGTTGCTCATAACTCATAAGTAACGAGATTTCGCAGGAAGGTTTCTAAATCATCTTCGATTTGAATATAAGGGATTTTCATCAATCCATTCTCGAACTTTATATCTTTTGTCATCATTAGTATGACTTTTGCAAAGCTAACTCCAGCTTCGAAAAGTTCTGTCGCATTTGGCATAACCTTATGAAACATATTATGCCATTTTTTTTAACTTTATAGGATTCCCATGACATGAAAATATGTGTACTAGAGGGTTCATTTTTAGCATGTTAAAAAAATGAGTAAGTTGATTATTCACCAGTATTGCTAATGGTGATTCATCAACTTACTTTGTCATATGATGAAGTTTGTTGAGGACAAACAAAGGAAGTTGGTTTTCTAGTATTATCAAGTCTCGAAATATTTGGCATATGTAACTAATAATATTAATAATTTCATCTTCTCCTTCTGGACACATTTGACAGTGCTCTCAAATAAACTCAACCACAAAACAACCATCAAGAAACAACATTTGGCAAAATTGACGATAAATATCGAGGTCTTCTATATCGTCGTAACACTTTAGTGCTTCCTCCTTCAGTTTTCTAGCTCACTTATGCAACTTTTTAGATCAAGGCTCTTATTCCGTTGAAGAAACCGTCATAGGTATAATAGTTTGTATTTTTCCAGTGGACGAAGTTGTGAATTTTTCTTATGGTAAGGACCAATAGAGACCACATTTGGTGTATAAGCATCTGGATTTGATTCACGTAACCATACCTTTACTTTGAATATGGTAAATGATTTAATATACGAATTGTCCAAATCCTCAAACATTTCATCATTTCTTTCATTTGTTTCCTTTATCTCGATTAAATGATCCTCTTTCCTCCCTTCTTCTATCTATAATGGGAAAAAAGTAGGAAATTTTAAAATGCTTATTAGAAGCACTATGCAATATGCAAACAATTACATATTCTTTTAATACTCAATATTATTGTTTTGGGAAACGTGGCAAAAATACCCTTCACCTTTGCAATCTATTAGGTGTAAAACCATGGTTGATTAATGTGTTAGAACTTATATTCAGAACATGAGGTATAAGTAAACCTAAAAATACATGAAAAGAAATAGTCCTCGTGTTACTAGCTTTATGAAAAGAATCCTACGTGTCTTGTCATGCAAAAATATTTAGCGGCAATTGAGTTAATGCGATTGCATTCAGAGTCACTAAAACCGTTTACGACATTATATAGTGTAATGACTATAGATGCCCATCTTATATTATTGCCGCAAAATCTTTTATTTAATGTAGCGTATAAGGTGGGATGTTGTATAAAACATTTAAAAACTACCTGATTTGGTTGTTCATACATAGAAAATAGACTAATTGGAGTGTACTTGAGTTTCTTCTTAAATTCTTTTCTGCTCAACTTTTATGAAGGTGAAGAAAATATAAGAGATTGGAGAGTATAAAATTATCTATGAGTACTTATATATATATAGAGAGAGTTTCCTTTGAATCATTGCAAGCCTGCCTATATTAATAACATGAAATAATGTACATTTTGAGAAAAGTATCGTAGAATAAACAAAGCTTTAGTATCATAGTATAAAGTCATGTATTTGACATTACATTTAAGAAATCATATCATAGAATAACACTTTGATTGTGTGTTCAAGCCACCATTTATTCTAAAATTTGATATCAAGTTTAATCGAAGAAGAATACTTTTAGGGTGCGTTCGGTACAATGGAATTATTGCTTTTTCTTCTGAATAATAAGTGAGTTTTTAATTTATTTTAAATGTTTTGATAAATAAGTTCAAAATAATAGTATACAAAAATATTGTATAAAATCTTATTCCTACAAAAGATATATTCTTAAAAAAACCTAATTATCAGACGATATATGAAAAAATTTAAAAACTTTCTTGTAACCCAAAAAAAAAACATAATGATTATACTATATAGTTAAAGTGATTATTTGAACAACGATGAAGAAAAAATACATCATACATACACCATATGCAAGTAAGAAGAGGGAATGATACTACTAATTAGTTACTAATTAATACACTTTTTCAAAAGCCTTAGTAATTTATTATAATCATAGTAAAATCAAAAGAAATCAAGGAAAAGAGAGCATAATTGTTTCTTTCGCTACATAAAAAATAATTTTTAGTGGCAATTAATTAACGACAATAGCTCAATTACCGTTAAATATGTATTTTAGCGGCAATTAACATTCTTTGTATATGTCCCTAAAACCTTTAGCGACATTGAATCTAATGACACTTAATTAATGCCGATAAAAACTTTAGCACTCTTTATTAATGTGTCTATTTATTGTTGATAAAAACTATTTTTACTGTAGTGTTTAATTTCTTTGAAGAAACCTTCCACTGCAGCTAAGCCAGCTACAATATTCTTGTGTATTAAGATACAAATTTATTAAACATAAAAAATATTATAATAGAAAAAAGCAGGTAATAACTATAAGGCTTATATTATTTTCTACTATATTAGAAGAGTCAGTCACTATTGGTATCAACATGTGTGTTTTTTTGTCAAATTTCAATTTAGAGAGAATATTGTCAGTCATTTCCATTAACTGTTCAATTCTCAATATTGTGCCATCTGTTTTTGATTGCCACCACATTATAACAGGTGGCTTTCATGCATTTCCTTTTCCATTCCTCTTTTCTTTTTTTTGTATTTTAATCAATTCCTATTTGTGAATTTGTTGTTGTAATATAATAAGCAAAAGGGAAAAGAAGGAAGAGAGAAAGTCTTACCCATCAGCATGCACTTGAATTTTTTTTTCATATCTGATATTCTTTGAATAATTATCTACTATGAATTATTCAAGAATTTGAAATGCTGTTGTAAAATATTGTGTCTAAAATTTTGTTATTTGAATTTTAAGTTCACTTTATCTGCAATTTAGGAAGTATGGAATTAAGAGGAGTCCGAAATCAAAAGGGCAACAAATTTTTTCGAAAATTTCAAAAGGGTAACTCAATTAATTATGAAACCAAAAGCGCAACAATTTTTAAATTAGGTTTTGTAAAACAAGGCTCAAATTCCTATGAGCCTTGTAAGGCTCAGCCGCCAGTGAGCCTTGTCTCAGGAATTTGAGCCTTGCAGGTTGTTTTTTTTTTTTTTTTAAATATTCTCGTTTTTTTTTTTTTGTTTGTTAAAAGGCTAATAATAATAATAATACATAGTTGTAAAATCTGTAAGATTTATTCCAACTAAGGAAAAAATAATAATATTAAAAGAGGTTCAAATTTATTCTTCTCTAATAGTAGAATTTCATGGGGATAAAAGAATTTCGTAGAAATATCGTTACTTCCACCAATCACTTTTCGGTCATATCTTTGAAAAATAATTACTGTTTAGAGATTCTACATATCCCATTTATACAATTGTTAAGGATAATTGATTTATACAACAATACGACACACCAAAATTCAGTGTTTCTAGTAAAATTTTTTGTAAACCAGTCCATTCGTTAACAATTGGATAAACAGGATATGTAGAATCTCTAAACAGTAATTATTTTTCAAAGATATGACCGAAAAGTGATTGGTGGAAATAACGATATTTCTACGAAATTCTTTTATCCCCATGAAATTCTATTATTAGAGCAGAATAAATTTGAACCTCTTTTAATATTATTATTTTTTCCTTAGTTGGACTAAATCTTACAGATTTTACAACTATGTATTATTATTATTATTAGACTTTTAACAAACAAAAAAATAAAATGAGAATATTTTTTTAAAAAAAAACAACCTGCAAGGCTCAAATTCCTATGAGCCTTGTAAGGCTCACTGGCGGCTGAGCCTTACAAGGCTCATAGGAATTTGAGCCTTGTTTTACAAAACCTAATTTAAAAATTGTTGCCCTTTTGGTTTCATAATTAATTGAGTTACCCTTTTGAAATTTTCGAAAAAATTTGTTGCCCTTTTGATTTCGGACTCAAATCAAGAGGGACACTCCAAGAAAGGGAATTTGAATTGGTGTAACAAAAATTTAATCTTTAAATTTCTTATTCTTCCGCATTCAACTTATTACAATTCTCTGTTATTGGAGTTCTGTTTTAATTATTGAAGATCCTACTAGCAACTTCAAATTGTTTCAATTGATATATAGTCTCTTGATTCTAGAACATTGTTTCAAGGGAAATGCAAATTCTTTGAAGTGGTAGAAGGGATGAGTTGTGCATTTAATTTCATTATTTATGAGGTAAATAATCTGCTCCAATTTGCAATTCTAATTTCTTTTTCTTTTTATGTTGGTGTCATTGTAGCCATCAACTGCAACTTCATTTAACGTATAAAAAGGTATACTATGACAAGTGATAATAAGCTTGATTTGTGTTACAGACTTCAACTTCTCATGGATACACAACTACCTACACCGTGTAGTTCTTGAAGCTGCTTTAGAGATGACAATAAGCCAATAACTACTCCAAGGATTTGTACTAATTAAGGATAGTTGTAGTACAAATAATTATGAATATGAACTTTTTTTTTATGGCAAATTTACCACTAGTCAGAGCGTCTAACAGTTTTTTATTGAAAATAAAAAGATATCAATAGGGATAAGTACAAGCAAGGGGGCTAGGCATTACCTTACTATTCCTAATGAGATAACAAGTCTCTACTAATTAACAAGCGTGGAGAAAATAAGAACTAGAGAAAACTAGGTATTTTATGATCATCACCGAGTTTATAATCCTCACTATGATGATATTAAAAATGAGGATGCTTAAGTAATGCAAGAATATAAAATCCAGGAATAAAGATGAGTTATCCAACTCAAACTTCATTTGATATATGTATGAACTAAAAAAGATAGTTTGCTTGTCTAAAGTAATCTGAAGTATTTTCTTCTTATCTTCTGCTTCAAATTTGTCCAAAAATGATTGATAGTTCATCACTTCTTGTTGGATTTGTTGGATCTTGATAAAGTTGTTGACACTGTCATATTATTTTGCTTTGCCAGTCGCATCGATAGGTGCCTTGGAACAAATTCTTCACTGACCTTACCATCCCAAATATGTTGTCTTCCATATGTCTTTCTTTTTGCATTTGGTGCTTCCACTTCTTTATTGTCTAGGTGAAAGATCCCATCCTTAGCCACCTTATCAAAACATATATCCAACATATCATCTTCATCATCCCCATCGGACATGTCACTACCCAAATCAGGAAGGAGATGCCTATTATCCAAGTTTACTTTTGTAGCACTCAAATTAGATGAAGTATCTAAGACTGCCATAGATGCATTTGTCTTACTTGTAGGCACAAATTCGAGTGCTTGAGGGCTTAACTTACTCCTACTAGGTGAAGGAGTATGATTCTCTACCTCAACTAAATCTTCCCATCTTGTAGCACTCGTTTCCCCTTGTTTTTCCTTAGCTTCATTCAAATCGGTTGTAGCCATCTCTTGATTCAAAATAAACATGACAGGTGTATTTGGATTGATTTCTTTGTCATCTATCTCCTCCGTTACAATGGACTCCTTTTCATGTGTCACAAGAGCTTGTTGATCAGTATGATCATCATGGCAGCATTCTTTCAACTTCCCCGTTTGCTCAATCAACTTTTCCAAGTCTAAAGTATTCCCAGACTCATCAGATAATTCAGCCGTACCATGTAGCCCTTCATATTGACCAAAATTCTCATCTCGCAACACATCAAACTGAGTACATTCAACGACACTATTACTTCTACCAAGCTCAACTTGTGTAGAATTATTTTGGTGCAACATGTGATTATTTGAGGACTTAAAGTCAACAATTTTTTTATGTGAGACCAAAGTCCATTGATTACTGGGTTATTCTATGGTAGAGGTGCCTTGTTTGGCTTCATCTTGCCTTGATTTAGTAACCACAACTGCATTAGGCGAACCCAACTCTCCATCGTTCCCAAATCTAGACGATAACTGCCGTGTAGCGAATTGTGATGTAACGATCAACTCCCTAGAGTTATTATCTGCATTATTTTGTGCCTCAACATGAATATGTACAGGAGTGGAAGAACCCGTTGCAGCTGCACCAAGTTGATCGTTTATCTTACTAGTCAGCGTTCCAAGTAACATAGCTTCTGTATCTTCTTTATGCCCAGATGTTGCAGTAAGAAGCAGGAGACCTGGTGCATTAACTCTTTCTTGACAAGTTGTTCTAGCGTGTTTCTCCTTGTTAAAGTTATCCACACTATTTTTTCCAGAATTGATGTTAGACAAATTTGGTAATGTTACCTCTTTTCCAGTTTGTTGAAGAGAAATAACTTTCTTTTCTCATCCAAAATTGATTGCAAATCTCCTTCAAACTTTTCTCTGTTAATTTTTGTTTCATTGATCAGTCCACCTTCTATCTCCATAGTCAGTCTACATTCTTCTTCCTTGTGACCTTGATGTTTACATGTCGTGCAGTACGAGGGCAATTTGTCATAAACAATTTTTTGCAACACCACCTTAACGACACCTATTTTTTCATCTTTAAAAAACATTCTAACTCTATCTGGAAGAGATGATAATAGATTAACCTCCACCTTTACCCTAGCTACACTAGGCCTTGACTTACCAATTGTTGCCTTATCAACTTGTAGGGGTATCCCAACGGCTGATGCTAGTGAAAACAGGGCTTCACGAGCAAACATCTGCGTTGATAGACTTGGGAAAGAAATCCAAGCTAAAACAATTGGTGTCTCCTCTTTTGGATTAAACCATGGTGTCCAACATTGAATTCGACATTGGTATTGATTATTCACGCCCTTTTCTTTTAGTGTGATGAATGATAATGCCCTAGAATACACCTCCACAAAGTCTTCCCGATTCAATAATCTCACCAGAACATGACGATGATCCAGTAGTCCCAAATTGCATTCTCCTTTGATTCCGAAGTGTCGTGTAAAAATCTTTCTTAGATCAATCATATCAGGTCTCCCATAAGAGAACTTAGCAACAAGAGCATATTGCAAGTTCTCTTTTTGGATATACGCTTCCAAATCCGAAAAGCTGAAACTTACCGTAGGTTCCCCATGAACATATATCACAGGTTTTAATTTTAGTGGAAGTTTTTATTCAGATTTTTGAGTGCAAGTTGATGGACTAGAAATAAACGCATAACTAGGTTTTTCTAGTCTCTCTTCCACAGCTTGAGGCTGGGGAGAAATTGTTTCCACCTTGGAGGCCTAAAACTCCATAAGAGTCGCCTGGTGAGAGAAGAGGCTAGCGTAAATTATCCTATATAATTTTTATTTGAAGAGTGAAACAGTTTTCGAATATGAACTTATTGTTCATGAAGCTAAGTAATAGCTTAGTAATTACATGGTAACAAAATTTCTTTGTTTTCAGTTCCCCCATCCCGTTATTATCAACTAGTCATTAATTATGTATATTCTACGTATACAGTGAATGACTACATTTTGCATAAGGTTGAATCATTTTTTTTATTGTGGTACTAAATTAACAAAGAAGTTTTCCAAACAACCCAAAGGAAAGAAAAACAGGGATGTCATAAGTGTATATGCAAAACTTTGATTTTGTACTATAACAACAATATAATAATGACTCATAATTACTCTAATTTTAATTATGGAACAATCAAATACAATATAAAGTACAAAACTATTTTAATATTTTCACAATGCTGGGCCCGTGCTTGCACAGGCTTATACCATCTGGTATACATAAAAATGGAAACGTGCGTTGTGAAACTCGTGCGATGCATGTGCACAACATATTTTTATAGAATTTGTTTCACTATCTTATATGTAGTTTTTGGCGATTGAGAATATTTTGCTTTTTTCTTCCTTTTATTTGCCAACAATGTGTGGGGTGCCTTGGTCCTGAAGTAATTGCATGTGCATGTGACATGATACCATGTAGGCATGTAGCAAGGGGTGGATCCATATCTGCTTTCCTTAGCTCCCTTTAATTGGAATAAATCATTAGCTGGTCTCTTGCATAATAGCTCCATATAGCGTTTCCGTTTAAATAGTTATTTGCTAGCTCTTGTATAATCGTTGATATGCCAATTATCCTTTTGTTGGCATAAAAACTCGGTATCTCTATTTTGCATATCTCTTCTTGTTGTCC